>JAHZMZ010003552.1:0-17990 GCA_027743805.1 Lepidocyrtoides sp. E14 | reverse complement strand
CATGTTGATGGTGATGATGAAGCAAACACAATAATCGTACTAAAATGAAAAGCTATTTTTTTGCAATTTTGTTGTTATTAAAAAATTCATTCATATTATGCCACGGTTGTTTATTTTTTGAAAAACGGAAAATATGATCTGATATTAAAGTTTTCGTAATAAGAAAATACTTACTTGTAGAACAGTTTTTTTTAATTTTCAATTTTATTGCTCAACACATTCATTGATAACAATCTTCTCCTTTCTGGTCTGTGATCCATGATTCCTTTTTTCTTGGCCTTTTTTTCTTATCTTCCTGTCTACGGCAAAAATTGTTAAATGATTAAAGTTATTAAGTTATACACTTGAACATTCATGAATATGTAAGCTAGTTTTACAATGAAAAGATTCGATGCTTGTGATTTGTTTATTAGTGTTATATTTATGAATATAAGAAAATAAGGTGTTTTAAAATATTTTCTTGTACATAAGCTTTCTTTCAATCTTATTTTACAGAGCAAGTTCTAAAGCGTTACATTAAAGCGTTTAAGAGGGATTACAGCACCGAATATACCCCAGGAAAATTTTAATGATAGCTGTTTGTGAAATTGCTACTTACCATTGTGAAAAAACAGTTTTAAAAAATGTGCATGTACTTGTAGTGAAACTTCAAAGTTTAATGAAGAATGTAAAAAGTTTCACACGAAGGTGCTTAGAAAATACCGAATACAATCAATAATCAAATGATTAAAAATCATTTCATTTCAAATGTGCAAATAAAAACAGTTTTGGAAAAGAATTAAGTAATTTGGACAACCGAACACAAGTACAGTAGTGCAATGTTTGCGCAGTACCTGACAATCAATCACAATCAAACCAAGGTTTTATTGTTTTCTAACAACTTTCGTGTCTACAGATGATTACGTAGAGAAGAATGAACAAGCGCAGTTTAATCTCCGCCCTTTTGTGTTTTATTCTCTGGTCGTGTGCAATAATACACCGTTTGTTATTGTGTTAATAAAGTTATTATATCACTTTTATCACATTCATTATACTATTGTCTCCGTCTTTCATGATAACCCACTCATTTTTCCAAGAAATATCGTCAATTGCAGACATTATCAACGACAACCATAATTATTATTTTTGACAGTTTCACTTGCTACTTAAATGTTTACCATGCATTGGGCGCAACTAAGTTTTTAAGTATTTTACTTATGAACGTTGAAAAACTTCTGCTGCCAGCAGTTTTAGAACTTGACAAACTTGCAACCGTTGTTGAAGACACTGAATTAAGACATCTTGTCTCGCCGTAGACGCCGAGACTCGTTGGGAAAGCCGTAGCCTGTTGCGCTTTATAAAGTTTTTGACGTGATCATTTGATCGGATACACGTGGAAATGCAAGATATTTACCCAGATGTGGTGACACCTGACCGATTGGTCAATGAAATCCTGCGTGGGCTACCTTGCGAGGCAGCGCTAAGTGCGAAAGCAAAAAGCATAGCGGCCGCTGGAAGCAGGAAAATATGTCACACCAAATCCTCCTCCTCTTCTGGCATTGGAGATGACCTAGATGTAGCTGAGGACGATGAGGATATTGATATGGGTAAATGCTCTTCCATTTCGTCTTCAAGGGCAATGTCCATAGAAGAAGCGGATGATGAAGACGACACCAGTACTGATACCACCGGTAACAATTTGGCTCAGCAAGGGTACAATGAAGTTGTCATTTTAGACTGTCAAAATCCTTCTGAGTTTCATGACTGTCACATTCGTGGAGCTATTAATGTTACCTTCCCAGCAATTCTCATTCGACGCATTGCTGCAGGTCAGTATTTACTTGAAAGTAAAATTGCTTTATATTTTAGCGAAGGACAAAATATTTTTCATTGATAATGCTCCGAAAAGTTGGAACTCGTTCACTATCAAAATTGAATTGCACAAATCATAATAGCGTTTTGGTAATTATTCCATCAGGAAAAATTGACCTGTTCGAAAGGTCAAAGGAACTGAAGGCCAAAGTCTCCAATGCCAAAATAATTTTCGTCGTATATGACTCATATTCAAAACCGGGAGGTGGTGGAGCACCTTCATTAGAGTCATCAAATGTTTCCGCACCTGATGACACTGCCAAAACGGAAACCTTCAGTGATGGAGGTAGTAGTCAACAGCCTGCTCCCGGACCTGGAGCGGCGAACGCTGAGCTTTCTGATCTCGTTAGTGTAGTATCAAAGAAATTAGCTCAGAACGGATGTCGTGTGGCCACTTTGAAAGGTATGCTCACACAGCTAATTTAATTATACGCATCTGTAAATACCATAATTTGACTACAGGAGGCATATCAACGGTTTGCATTCATATAAAATAACATCTTGGTTCAGGTGGGCTCGCATCATTCAAGCAACTTTATCCTGAATGGATAGCAGCAACAGAAGCCAAAACCACTTGTTCGGGGAGTCATTCATCTTCCAAAGAGGAGCGTTCTTTGGAACCCGGTGAAGTCCCTTTGCTAGGATTAGGAAGTCTTGCATCTCTAAGGATCCAGGATGATCCTGACACATGCGATTCTTCAATTGGGCTGGACCTTGATGATGTAAGTGCCTTCATTGTTTAATTTAAAAAATGCTAATTGGTGCAAGCACTTTATCTTTTCTTCAATCACGTACACAGGCTTTATAAAATAAAGTACCTAAATTGATGCATAAAATTACAGACGAAAATACTCTCGCAGATGACTTGACCTTTCATCTTGTCCTCATTTCCTGTTTTGTTCAAAGTAGTTATTTGCTAAGCTCTTAACGTCACTGTCACTCTTCTGTCGCATTTCATTCTGTCAACTTGGCATTTAACAAGACTATATTAGTTTGGATTGAAACCCTCCAAAATGACTAGATGCATGCATGTTCGCAAATTAGGTATTTATAATAATACGTTTGTATTATTTTCATCCTGCAAAACATCACTCTTGATTTTCGCAATAGTAATAATAATGAAAAAATTACGATAAAATGAGTAAAATGATATCCATCACCATCATATGACATGGTATTTTATTGCACTTTAATCCCACTAATGTCTATTTTTGTTTTGTTTTTTTTAAATGATGATCTCTCCAATTCTCCGATTCTCATTTTGTTTGACAGCGTAAACTTTTATGGTTTTTTGACTTTTGCTCTTTCATCACAAGCACGTCAAGAACTTCATTCATTTATTCCATTATTGTTATGATGATTGTGTATTTTAAGTCTACTTGAGAAAGACAGGCTCGTCACACACATACTCATTCCTCAGAATTGTATGAGTGAATTAAAAGATTTTAGTTCGTTCGTAGGCCTCTTGATTTATTTATTTATGATGACATTTACTTTCATGGATTGTGTTTGTGCCAATGCAATGCTATATTCATGTTGTATGCAGTGCTGCTGTTAGTATGTAGGTTGATGGGCTTTAATAACATAATATTAGTCCACTGCATTGCCTTAATACCTTCTCCAAGTTCTCCAATTCTCCATCATCAATTCCATACACACATAAAGTCTTGTATGGAATGCTATTATTACTTTCCTGTCTGATCTTTATTCCAGTGGAATGGTGAACGGAAGAATTTTTACTGTGCCTTGCTGAACTACTACTACTACTATTTTATGTACGTATTTGACCAAGGTTGAAGGTTGAGTTAAGAAGAAAATTGCTGAATTTGCTAAAATTGAAATGAACCGTGCATTCATAATACGCCTACGCGTAGTACTGGAGTAGTGGCATGATGAATATGATGATGATGATGGGGGCATAATATGGCATGACCAAAATCTTATACCTTTTGGAATCCTAGACTGGATTCAGTCTTGAAAAAAAAAGTTCATATTATTGAATTATCAATGCATCCGTCCATAATATAAACTTGACGTAATCGCTAAAGGCGAATGAAAGATTTATCATTATGTATTTTCCCATATATTTCATCATGCAAAAAAGTTCCAGTCTCGTCTTGTAGGGATTATAGAAATTGTATGGAATGTGTTCTGCGTAAACACTTCAATCAAATATATAGCACAGACATCATTATTATTATTCCTATCAATGATGTCTGCATATTTACTAGTTTAGCAGATATGTATTTTTTTCCTTTCTTAGAAGTCTGGAATTGCACATTTATTCATGATTTGTAAAATCCAATTTCTTAATTTTTGCTCTTACATGGCATTTATTATTTATTTGTGGTGAAGCATTCATCCGTTTACGAAAATTGCTTAAATTCATTCAAATGTACTGAAAACCACACACAGCATGGCATGTTGCAACCGCAAGCCGAAGCAAATGAATGAACTCGTAAATACAGCAAACCTCATTATTCCAATGAATTCTACTACTGCACGAATGAACAAAATTGTGCATTTTCTTTCCCTTTAGTTAAGCCATAAATCCATTCATGAATGAAAATAAACCTAAAAAATACTTCTTCGTACAAAAAATCTGTGCATATTAGATATTAGATATTAGATACTAGATAGCATCAATGAAGTTACAACACATAAAATGCATGCAGTTATTATTGCAATGTTTCACTGGATGGATATCCTTCACCAAAACAGGTAGAGCTTTTGATCAATGGACTATGAACAATTTTTTGTTAGCCATTCAAGTAGGTAGATAGGTATGTAGGTATCTAGGTACTATATTACCTCTATTAATATTCTTCATGTCTATGCATGCATTTTGCTTGCCTAAAATGGCAGAGAAGAGAAGTAGTAGTAGTAATAGTGTACAGTACATTTCGGAATTCCCCATTCATTGATCGTGTCACCTCAAGCAAGTTTATGAACGAACTGAACTGGGGAAAAAGTATCACCTTCAGAAAAAATACGATTGTGTGTAGTGTTTCAACATTCATTCTTTTTTTATTCATTCATTTTCGTTCCCGGTACGCTTACCACCACTAACAAGTTAAATATGTGTAGACAAGGACAAGCAGTAGTACATGTATCGTTTGCATGTTTGATTCCTGATGACTGATTGATAGACTACATTTTCGTACCTATTTATATGCTGACGTTGTTGTTGCAAAGTCGTATATATGTAACTCATTCAAAAAAATGTGTACATGGTGCAGTTACATTGGACTGGACCAGAGAAAGAGTTACAAGTTTATTCAATAACATCTTCTTGGCATGATATGAAAAGTTGATTGAATGCAATATAATCCATTATTTATGAATCAAAAGTAATTTGTGCATTATTCATTAGTCACCCTCTCGAAAAATAAACATTGAGTAAGCAAGCACATATTGAGCACATTACTATTGTGTGTGTACGCTCGATGTCTAAGATTAAGAAATAAAAATACATACCTAATAAATATATATATAAATCGGTATATTTTTTTGCCAGGGATTTTCAAATACTTCAATTATTGCATTCAACAGGAAGTTTAAAAAAATATATATTTGATATGGAATCATTCATCATCAATAAAGGAAATTTACAAATTCAACTTTGTCATTTTTTCTACATTACTTTCATGCGAATTTGTTGAAACTGGGAAGGGAAACGATAAAAAACATGAATGCAAAGTTTTTGAGTTTAAGTATGTAAATTTATTTACAAAAGTGATGTGCAATATCCGCAGCAGTTATATTTTTTAGCGATGGTAGTAGAGAGAGATTGAGAAGAAGATACATTGAATCTGGTGCATGTTCTTGAACCAAAAATCATGTCAAAAAGGTTGTCTGTCTTGATTTTCTCTGTGATAAATAATCCAAAGATATATGTATATCTTTGAAATAATCAAATCTAAATAATATGTTCAAATATTCTACTTTCGTATTCATGGTTTCAGTTCACTCGTCAGTACTAAATGCTCATATGTATACGCGTGGGAGAACAGATGTCTGAACGAATAGTCAGACAATATCTGAACGAGTTAGACTATAAAGAGGTTTCACCGTAAATTTTCACGCTCGTTTGTCTTTGTAGGCATTTCCTGTGGAAATTATTCCAAATCTACTTTCGTATTCATGGTTTCAGTTCACTCGTCAGTACTAAATGCTCATATGTATACGCTCGTTTGTCTTTGTAGGCATTTCCTGTGGAAATTATTCCAAACCTATTCCTCGGAAACGCTGCCATCAGTGCAGAGCTGACGACTCTTGAAAGGAACAACATCAAACACATACTTAACGTCACTCCTGACCTTCCAAATGTATTTGAAAGTAGTAATATCCGCTATCTTCAAATACCCATATCGGACCATTGGACACAGTCTATGCTTAGCTACTTCCCTGCTGCCATCCAATTCATAGGTAAGCAAGGTTTACAATTACAACATTTCCTTTTTAAAAATTAATAATATGGAGTGCTTACGACATTCATGCTGCTTAAATGTACATTTTTACTGGCAATTTCCGCTCTCACAAATCACAGCCAAAAAGCAAGCATCATGTAGCATATATGCCACAGACCGTCACTACTTTAACTTTGTTCTTCATCATACCTACTCCAGAATTATGTACGTGTTACCTCTCTTACCTATAAACTACTTTCAGGCTTCACTACTTACACCTACTTATCATAAGTACATTGTAGGTAATTAAAGTATAGCATGCTTACAATTAGGGGATTCCTGGAACGGTAGACAACCACAATCAAATTCCTACTACGCACATCAACCCACTACTACTGCAATCAGATATACATAATATTATACTGACCTTTTGACTTGAATTTATCAAAGTACTAAAGGTGTCGTTATTAACGTCACCATATAACAACAACAACAAGCCCGCCACCAACACGTCGTTAACAGTGTACTAATGCTTTCCCATTACTTGAAGACGTCATTGCATTGAACGGAAACGGGAAAAACAGAGTTTGAAGCATTTTATACGTACCTGTTCGCATTAATTCCATTCCAGTACTAAGTATATGCCACCATCACGCGGTAATTTCCCCTTTTTCTCCCGCTTTACACGCCCTCGGGTTCAATTTCGTCAAAAACATCTCTCTTTTGAAGAAACTGACGCAATTTTACATACATACGTGTGCTGGATGACTACTCTTAAGTGAAATATCAAGGGGCACTTTCTCTGATGCTATTGGTATTTAGTTTGAACAATACGTGGTGATGATAATGATGTGATGTCAATGTTGATAAACACAGATGTAAAACATACAAGCGGACAGGATTCTTCTAAATTTTATGCTTGCAATTTTTTCCCCATTTGAATAATATGTGCGGGTATGTACTTACATGTCATACTCGTTTATAATCTTACTATAGTCATAGAGGTTTTCCGCTTCCTTTCTTTGTTTTTGCACCAAAAGACGGGTAATTAGGCATAAAAATTTTGTTTTCTAACAAATACATTATTCAGTGGGAATACCTGTTTGCAGATCTATGACGGATATATGACTGTATTTATTGTAAATTTTATGTTTGTTCAGGTTTCATAAACCCTTTTTATTTTCCCAGAGAAGGCATGTTGCAATAAGATGTAGAAAATACAGAAAGACAGAGTGAAATCTTTATTATTTTGTGGTTTTCAGTAGCTACTGTGTGGGCAGAGTAAAATGTTGTACAATAAAAATACCAAATTATTTGCTTGTCCTATTTTCATAAGGTGAAAGGTAAGGTGTCTGTTTTTTTTTTATGCAAGCTAAAGTGGACGGTTAATGTGTCTTCAGTTCAAGTACAAGCATTAGTACTTACTGTACTTACGGTTATTTACGACTTTTTCCCCAAAGTTGATATGAATGAGGAATGACTAATGTGACCTTGAACAAATGTCGTTACTGTCGTTAGCCAAGTTAATAGACATAAAAGCAATTAATCTTGTTGGTCTTTGCTGACACCCCTTGATTTCATCTTCTCAATGATGGCAATGTCGGAACGATGTTATCGTTCGTTTAATCGCATGAAATTTTGTATACATTTCTCCCACCGTAACTTTCTCTCTCTCTAACGAAATTACATGTCATTACAGGCTACTCATAATAAGTTTATTCCTCTATTTTGAAATACAATTTTAGTCAATTATTGTAAACACATTACTGATTTTCAAGGAGAAAGTTTTGACAAAAATATTGAGTCTATAAGTAGCCTTACAATTTAATATAGTGCCATTTCTAGGCATAAAGAAAGAGTCTTATTCAACCTTTTCCTTTACTTTTCGTCACGAGAACACTCAAAAAGTACTTTGTCAGTCTCATTCACAGTTGAATTGAAGCTAAACAAAAATTTTACAAGACGCCTGAAAATTAGTATGGGCATGTTATGTTTGTACATTACAATATATACAAGTTACAAGAGCTTGCAAAGCAAACAGTGTGAAGCCTTGCATTTTAAATTACAGCTAGCTGCTGTTTACCTTTCCTTCCCGTAATTGATATTCCTGTTTAAGTCTCAGGTGGAATGAAGAGTAACATAAAGTTCGACAACCACTGTCTCTCCAGTCTCAAGAGACTTTTAGTTACCAGAGAATTTTCTTCATTTTCTCATTCTGCTAATAAATATAGTAGATTTAAGTAACTTTCCTTCATAAAAAGTCTTCTTGCAGCAACAAGAAGAAGAAGTTTACATAATTGCAAGTGGAAAAGTCCCACTTAATACGGTCCTTGATATGTTGATGATGATGATGAACATCATTTTTCGAATTGCTTTTTCCAGTGTATTGAACATCAATATTGCTGGAAAATAATTCCAACTTATAGAATCAGCAATAATATGATCACGCAAACATTGTCGCATTTAAGTTTTACTGACAATTGGCTATGCTTATATTGGAAATTGGAATGGCATATATACATATAACTTCTCATCTCAACTGCAGTAAAATTTCATGTTTTTACTTACCTACTTTAATTTTTCAATAATAATAAGCACTAAGCACTCATTATAGCGTCTATCATATATTCACTATCATAATGAATGTTGAATTGGTAGTTACGATTTTACGACTTGCACAATGCCCCAATAAATATTAGTCTTGTTTTGTTGCTGTTTGTTTTCTTCTCACTGATGATGCATATTATGTGTTGTTGTTGTTGGGACTGTTATACGCTTCTTACTTATAAGTACTTACTCATTGTAATTATAAAACAGAAATTTTGCATGAATAAACCGGATTCAGTAATTTCCATCTATTCTTACAAGCATCGTAATTAGTATATGGGTTCTCTTCTATAATTTGCCCAAGTTTAAACAAACTTTCCTGGTCGTTAGTCTTCTTGTTGTGCTTGCTTGCTCAACTCATTCATTAACAGGAAATGAGAAAACACATGAAGAATAAAAAAGTACACTCTATTTACCTCTCTTTACTTTCGTTTCATTAATGACGACTACTGGAAAAAATCGTGAAGGCAAAAGATGAGTTTTGAGTTATGCTCTGGCCCTGCTTCTAGAGTTTACTTTTTGTGTGTCGATGTTTTCTGCCTGGCCTCAGGTGAAAGAAGCACACTCCACTCCGTTCTGTTATTCAAGAAAAAGCTGCTTAGTGTCCAACCAGCTGGCAACTTTCACCCACTTGCATTAAATATGTGTATAGAATATAGATAGACGTTGGCTAACTACAAGTTTTTTAAAGATATTTTTCACATGGAAGGATAAGCTGAAAGAGAGCATAGGATGTAGGGATAAGTATAACCACATCAACCCTGTCTCTATTACTAGCATCATGCATGTAGCCACAATAATAAAAAAGCTACACATAGAACCGTAGGGTACTTTTAGTGATGACACGATGAGAAAAAAGCGTGTAGTTACTTTCTTCCAGCTTAATTAAAAATGTATGATGTTACAACCATGCCTTCTAGGTTCGTTTTTTTTCTCATGCTGGTTATGGGAAATGCATGGATGGTGTATTTTTAGGTATCTTTCTAAAATACAGTGCGATAAATAATGCATCTTCATTTAAACGGAAAAGGAAAGGGTTAATATTGCATGAAGTTCCTGAGATTTCATCATTTTATATTTAGCTCGATTACTGAGCTAAACAAGTCGCAGATTAAAAAAGTAAAGAGCTAGTACAGTACAAGGCATGACCTTGTAACAATTTATGGGACTATTAAGCAAGATTTAAGGATTTTTAAAGGCATAATAATGTAGGGCGATTTGGTGCGAGTATGTTTTCCTTTTGTGAATATATTTTTTTTACCTTTTTGCTGGGCGTTCGGAATATGCATTTTGGTTCTCTGGAAATAAAAAGAAATTACAATGTTCATTTGCTTGAGTCTCCGAAAAGGTCAAGTGGATGTTCATGTAAATGTTGAGTGGGCTTAGGTGTTGTTCAAGTAAAAAAATCTTTTGATCTTGTAGAACCACTAAAAAGTTTCGTTAAGTAGAGATTACCAATCATGATAACAAGCTACTACTCGTATAAGCACAAGATGAATCGTATATCAGATAAATGCCGCGTGCTCTTGTTCCACCTGCAAATCCCTAACTGTAACCTTTATGGATTTTGTCTTGTACGCTGTACACCTCTGAAGAAGACGAATTACTTGTGATGAAAACAGGAAAAATCAATCTTCACTTCAGAAAATGTATATGAAGTTTATTCCTAGGAATTATTAAAGGAGTGGGTTGTTCCGGATTCAGAGAACTGCCTACACGTATTTCATTGAAACTATTAGGAGGGAACACGATGATGATGTGGGTTGCGGTGGGAAGTTGTTCTGTTTGGGTGGCGGCATTATTGGATCTCTCAAATAGAGTTTAACATGATGGTGGCAAAGATTCAGTTATTGTTTGCCCGAGGAGGATTACTCTACTCCTCCACATAAATACACATACAACATAACTAGTTTGGATTGGAATTTCCTCATTAAATTCCTGTTAACAAGAAACAAATCAAAATATTAGATGAAGGAAAACACACTCATTTCTTCCTTTCTCCGGAAGATAGAATAGCGAAAGGATAATATAACCGCTATAGTAGAATATATACATGTCAATTTGGAGAGGTGACCTTGTTCGATGTGTGTCTCATTTCTACACTCCATATTACTTTGGCCGGTTTCTTTCTGAAAAATGAGGAAGAAGTGTTTTAAGCGTTAGGCATTGTTACATTTCCAAAACTATTTAATAGCTAATTTATTCATTTCATAAACCCAGCGAATTAAACGTCTCTTTTTGTTTTGAAGATAAACCGCTTAGCTATATGGCTTAAATATTAAATGGTTTGAATAAAAAGCTGCCAACTAAATATTTGCGCTTTGTTATATGTCCATGCATAATTTAGTTCTTCTACAGATCAAACACGGATGAATAGAATGTGTTGAAATACAGTATAATTATTGCGTCCTTGTTCTCCTTTGAACTGTCATCCATGACACGGTGATATTTTCTTTTATCGATCCCAAAAACTGAGAATACTCAAGAGTCTAAAAGAAATTAATTTCTTTTGACAGTACAGCAATAGTATGCATAACATAATAATAAAATGAGGAGGATGATAATATGCACACACGTGTGGTTAATGTAGTATGTGTGTGTGGTACCTGCTTTCTCTGACAAAGCTTAATGGCAAGTACATGCATAGAAGTAAAAGAAAAAGTTTTTCTACTCTTCGTACTTATCTTCATCATCATCGACATCATAATAATATATGGCTGTGGAAGAAGTAATAATGGTGAAAACTCTTTTCATACATTATTCCAGGAATGAAGTATAGCCGTAACAGCACAATAGTTTATTACACTTTTTGATAATATATTATGTGACATTTATTCGAGGTCTTTTGTGTATCAGCATGATTCTCTTTTGAGGTCATCCCTTGTGCTTGGTTCCTTTCATGTGATGTGTGTTTTGTGTATGTATATGAGCACGATCTTGGATATATGTGTGGTATTATATTATGCACCTTGAGTTTGAAAAATAAGTAATAAAAGCGCCACGCTGTGCACCCTAATTCACGAACCAGGCGGGATTTTGTAAGAAAGCTTGGAAGAATGAAGCATGAGGCATGAAGCATGCAATTGCCGTAGAGAGTAGAAATGAAAGCTTTGCTGGGTTATATGATGCATATTACTATATTATGTGCATCTTGCTTTCCAAATAAAATTGGCAGAGCGACCTAGAGAAAATTATTTTTTCTCCCCTTTACTTGGCCATAATTTATCTGGTTTTTGTAGTAGTAGTAGTAGAGGTGTGATATGAAAAGTTGTAAAAAAGAAGAAAAAAAGTCATCTTGCTTTTGTCGGATTAGATGATAATAGGCAATGAGGATGAGATGCGGTTAGGAAGATGAAAAGGTAACATTATGATGTTATTTAGGTTACAGAAATTGTTTTCCCATGTCTGTCTCATTCTGTGGATAAAGAAAACGAGAAAAAATACTGACTTGTAGGTAAAATTGGCCGAAGCTAAAAAATGAAGAATGTCACAAGGGCAATTAAACGAATTTGTCGTTGCTGTCTTGATTAGTTATCATCAAATATGAAGGAATCATGCGTTTAATAAAAAAAGTAAGAGTTGTTTGGAGTTGTTTGGAGTTGTTTGGAGTTGGGAGCACACATAATATATAGACATATATGTAAGTGAAAGACATGTCAATTTACCCTGCAAGTCAAGCCGGTCGGTGTTTGCTTGTACCTGTCTTGTTATAAATAAAAAGCTAAAAACTTTATTGCTGATCTAATACCCACGCACATTGGCTGAACCATCATCATCGCCACAAATCGAGAAATCAAATTAGTGAACAGAGAGAACTGTCAGTTATTCATAAAAGCATAAAAAATCCTCTTTGCCATGCCAAGCGTGTGTGGGAGGACGAAAAAAGATTAGAAATGTTTTATGTGTGATTGCTACAACAAATGTTGTATTTAGTAACAAAGAAGATAATAGGGGATCTAGAGCAGAAGTACATGCATTATGTGCACGTAAATGACTGTTAATAATAAAAATTGTAAACTTATGTATACGTGATGTAGATACTTTGTCCTGATGATGTACTAACACACTTGACTTTGCCTAAACAAGCCATTTCTTTATTTGCCAGCTTACTAAAGATAAAGGATTGACTGACTTTGTGTGTATTTGCACAGTTTAAATATTGCAAACAGAGATAAAAAGTAAGTATGGAATAACATTTATACACTGGTCGCATTACTACTACTACTACTCACTTTCCTTTTAAACCTGCCAGCCAGCTCGCCAGTGAGAGTTGGAGAAAGTAAAGATGATAAAATATTTTGCAGTGAAGCAGTAGAGTAAAAGTCCTAGGAAAAGAGTAGATAAGTAGCAGGGAAAGCAGCAGTGAAAGAAAAGTAGTTGAAAGTTTTCTATTGATTACTTTCTCCCTTTCATATTCCATATCCCCTCCTCCACTTTCTCTCCACGAGCAGTTCATTCCCTCCCACTCACTTCTCACTTTCCCCTTTCCGTCGTACGCGCTCTTTTAGTAGCTAGCTGGCAGAAAGGAGGAAAAAAGACCTTCAGCTAGATTCACATATGTGCATATGGTAGCTCCACTACTACCACCTCAATAGCAGCAGCAATAGGTTCATTCACTACTTTCGGTGATGGAGAATGGAGATGGTCTTATCAGCTGCCACATTGCTTCACTCCACTCAACTACACCGTATACATAGCCATTCATTCATTTCTGTTTTTCTTCCATGTTCTTTCAAGCACTTGAGCATATACCTACATATAATAATATGCTATTATACTCCACCAAAGCATTACTTATATATTATTTCGCTCTATCTCTTTATCAAAATGGAAAAACCTTGAAACCCGGATGGTTGAAGGAAATAAGTTTTTTTTTGCTTTCCCTCTTGTTTTAATGGAAATCAGGAGTAGCGTATGGTTATAATAAGTATACGTTTTTTTACCTATGCTTTTTTCTCCATTGCAGAAAAGCCTAGTATAAAACATTTATGTAAAAACTGGAATGCCTGTAGTAGTATGTATTTACGTTCATATTATTTTTTTTTGTGTGAGGGAATCAGCATAGCTGTAATTTTTTTCTGCATCCTTTTTGGAACAAGTATTTTCCCAAAAGACAGCAAAATGGATGTATGGAATATGGATGGTGGCAGGCAGTTGAAATTCCATAAAAGCTTATATAGGGATTTATGTAAGAAGCTTAAGGATATACAGTATAAAAATTTCAGTGATAAACATTATAGATATATACTGTGTACACGTGAATGGCGAATGCAGTTTCATTGAGAAACAGGAAGAAATTTTTTTTCGGGCTTGACAGCAGCAGCACCACCACCACCACCACCACTTTTACTGGTTGGCTGAGACTTGTCCTTCGGATGCGTGGGTGGGTGGCGGCTATATATCCATGCATGTGTACTAGTGATAAAAGAAAAGTGGTGCGATGGGAATTGGGAGCAGTAGTGGTGGTAGTTGTATCAGTAGTAGTAGTGTGTCTGAATGAAATATAAACTTTTAGTTTTGGGTGTCTTATTGTTCGTTATTTTATGCATGGTCGCTGTAAATTGTAACACGTTTGCCTGGAGTAATTCTTTGTTTGACCCATGCTGAGCTAAGTAGTACTCAAATGATAAGGGTGAGCATGTGCACACATTAGAGTACAACAAAAGTGATGGAGTGCTCTTAAAAGTGGATATAAAGGAAGTCACGAAGAGAATATGAGAAGGGAAAATTGGGGAACTGAAGTATGAATCGTATCCTGCGAGAGAAATGAAAATGTACAGGTGTCGAGCTGTCTTGCTCACTTTACGGCTCTTTCAATTATGGATCCCGTGTATTGCTGCTATTTTCGTAATCAGTACTTTGCCCATTTTCATGGAGAAATTATTAAAATAGATGAATCAGATATTGAATTTTGTTGTTAATCTGAAATTTCATGACTCAGTAGGGTAAAAACTCAAATTGGAATTCAACTTTGCAAAAGATTTAGCAAGATTTATTTATTTATTTATCGAGCTAGGATATATAAATATACAGACAATATGATTCTTTCCACCCACGCTACGTCTTCCAACCAAACAAACTTGTCTTCATCATTTTAATGATGTTCCTGTCCTTGCCTTTGTAGACCTTGTAGACTTTCTCGACCATACAATTTCATATAGGTATTTTGTTTTTACGAAATAATCATTAATTTTCATCCTTCTTGTGATAAACGGGGAAAAGAAAAGACAAACATTTACTGAGCTGCTCAATCATGTTGACAATCTCTCAAGCATATACTTCTAAAATAGACACATGCATACTTGTATGAAAACTTGGTGGATAGCATCAATTACATTTGAACAAATGAAATAAGCCTCTTCAGACTTTCTACTTTGTAACTTTACAGCAATATAGTATGGATATAAATAGCTATAGTGTATAACTTTCTTTTAACTACACAACACTTTCTATTTACAGACCGTATAGACTGTAAACCTTAATATGCCTACTGCTTTCTTTTCTCTCTCCCGATGAGTCATCCAGTTTGAAGTGGAGAAAGTAAAAAAGACCTTGGCTGCTAGCGTGCGCCCCCACTTTTCTTCTTCTTTTTTGTCTAGTCTCAAAATGGAACAGGCACCCTACAGCATACATACATACATAATATTATTAAAAAAACGTGAATGAATGAATGAATGAATTGTATTATAAGCATGGGTCGATGCAACATTCTTACCATGTGTTTCATACAGGCATTCCCAACAACGCCCACGCGTTTCCACTAGTTTAATCTTGACTGTGAGCAAGGCTCTCTGGTTTCATGAATGGGAAGAAAAGTTTTTGCAGAAGGAAAAACTGTAGGATTATTTCGCTCTAATGGGATAGGTGTAGTAGTACAAAGATGTATGTACATGCTCCTTACTAACTTAAAGCAATTATTTATAGTTATATGTTATATTTATGCCATTTATATCCATGTACATACATTAAGGTATATGCGATGCTGGTGGAAATTTTTCATGCTTTCACTCACGTGAAGAAGAATAATGAGATTTGTAATGAATTCGATGATGAATTCATTTTTTTGATGGTACCATGTAAAGAGGAGAGTTGTCGTGGGTGGTGGTGAATTCAAAATGGTATGCATGAGGCAGTGGTGTTGCAATTTGCAATATGGCATAAAATTTTTTGGGTGGTATTCACTACTTTATTTTGTGAAATGCTTCTCATCATTTCTGTTTTTGACATTTAAAAAAATGCACACCAGTTCATCATCGTCAAAACAATCGTCAAGGCTCATCATTTATTACTCAATTTTGATAAGGATTGTGAAAGCAGAGACTAGAGAGTGTCTGCCGGATGTGTGTAGCAACTACATTACATGAGTTGATGATCATATCATAAACAAAAGGAAATTGAAAATGATGTTGTTGGGGAATGAATGCTTGGCATTTTTATGCCTAAGCTTTTATCTATAATCGTCTGTACATTTAGCATTTTGCACAATCAGTAGTATGTCTTTGTCCCTCAAAGTTGAAAGAGACTTCATTTCAAAATAAATGCATATTGAATTACATGATAAAGCATACACACAATTATTTTCAGGAAATGGGATCGTATTTCCTAGCACAATTTTGCTTTTAAGTCTTGCATGTATTCATTGAGGAAAGAAAATTTTGTCTTTTGAATTATTTTTTTAAGAGGAATAGAAAGATTGAAAGGAGATGAAAATTTGCTTCTACAGTTGATGCTGCTGCTGAATGTAGAATGACTGTCTACTCCTACATGAGTTTATTTAAAATGTTTGCCATGAACTCTCATATGCAGGCACATGTTCGTCCCTCCTCTTTCTATATTTCACTTTCTATTATTCTTATTCTTATAAGTATGTCGAGGAAAAGTGTGCAAGTGTTGGTTGATGTATATCTGTACTGCACGCTGCTGAAACTCACTCGCTCATTTTAGGAGGAAAATGCTCGGTTTGTTGTAGGAGTAGAATCGGATAAATCCGGAAAACCAATTTCTGCAGAAGCACCGACTGTTGAACCAAAGAACATGAACTAGTCACTAGAGAGGGGATGCTGTTGAAAGGCATTTTTCTTCTTCCTCTTTTGGAAGAATTATTTTTTATTGTGAGTGTCTATGCCGCAGCAATACATTCATAGGTCTTATAGGTTTTGGAGAAAAAAAGAATGAATGAATGAACACAACTCTACTACTACTACTACAAGGAGACCCAGAACCACTCAAGTCTTGAAATTCTTCCAAGTAAAATTGAAGAAACTAGCAATTTTGTTAGATATTGTGAGAGAGTACAAGTATATCTTTGCTCCAAAAGTTTATTTTTTGAACTGTAGGTTAGATAGTAGAGGAAAAGGGAATGATAATAATTCTCAAACCACCTCGCTAAGCTAAATTGCTTTTCAGATTATACGTCTCTAAAGTCTACACATGAAAAGGCAAGGTTAGTGTAATGCATGCATATATGATTGAGGTGAAATGGAAGAAGATATGAATGAATGACTGACTGACTGAATTGAGCTCTAAAAAGGAAAAATAAGAGTTGCTGCTGCCCAAATAAATGAAATTGCTTTTTTATTTTCAAGTTTTTTCCTTGTTTCATCATGTGTACTGAACAAATAGTAATAATAAATTTTGACAAGAAATAAAGAAATTATATCCGTACGTAATTTTATATGGAAAGAATATATACATATTGACAGAAAGAGATCTAGCGGAAGTGAAGCTTTATCCCATTCTACTCCTTCTACTTCCTCTTGTCTTCTTTTACCATTTTCCTAGGATTTATTGCTAGGGTTGGTTGGCGTGTGTCGTGTCTGTCTATGCATTACAGTGTGAGCGTGGGTGGATCATCAAAGGATAAAACTTTATTTACATTAGCATGAACAAAAAGTGATGTTATTATATTGAACGAATACACATAGTATTACAGAGAAAACCAGTGGAGAGACACACAATTTCCGTATAAATTGACGACTTTGTTACTTTCCAGAATGCAGGCAAGTGTGTGTGTTTCTCCTGTTCATTCACAACTTTTGATCAAAGACAATGGCTATTGGCTACAGTATAACGCTACTCCCTTACTCTCCCCCTCCTACAACCATTCATTCAACTTTTCCGTTT
>JAHZMZ010003551.1:0-12281 GCA_027743805.1 Lepidocyrtoides sp. E14 | reverse complement strand
GTAAATAGCTAAATCGAATTTCGATTTCCGTCTTGACAATGACAAAGAAGCTGGCAACTTTGCTTCTTCAAAATTCTCTGGTTGCTACCCAGTAGTTTGTAGATACATAAGTGCTTAGTCTTGATAAAGACATAAATAAAATATGACATGTTTATATGTACTTGCGTTTTCATAATGGGTTTTCTTGCGGTTTTATAGTATCACAAGTCATTCAAGTTGTTTGTTTCCTTGTTTTGATACCATTTCACACAAAATAAGAAGCTATATAGGCAATTGGAAAGCTTGGAAAAAGATGCATGTCTTTGAAATATATTGGAGTTTTTATGAAACGCAAGATGCAATTGTCATTATAAGGTTATATAGTATTGGGTATGATGATGATGATGCGGCATTTCACTGAGAGATTGTCAATTGTGCGTGAAAAGTAAGTACAAAGAGAAAAAATGATGATAATGATGGGCAAAGAGAAGAAAGGAAATAAAATAAAATAAAGGAATAATGCAAACTCCTTTTGAACTCGTCCGTAATGGAAAGTATGTACAAGCCAGTTGTAATATCATCATCATCAAGCCAATGGAAATATGGTAAAACTCCAAACGACAATAATATAAGCTTTGATGAGTGAAAAGTACACAGAAAAGGTGGTTGTGTGTGATGTGACAATCATGATACTTCCGATCATCCGATCAACAAAAAATAAACCAAAGACTATCAGCTAGAGTTCTTTTGATGTTGGCGTTTGGTAGAATCGTATATGAATGTGGTGCAATGGGATACATGGAGTCAAAACAATATCAACCTGCAGAAATGTTTTTAGGTGGTTGTGGCGATAGATAAGGTTGCCGTAGCGAAAAGAGGCAATTCGACGTTTTCTCAAATAAGACAGCTGCACAAAGGTAATTCGATATTGCATATAAGAAAAATGATATGCATGAGATGAATATGGAAATTGACTTTTTACATGTGAACCGAGTCCCTAGAAGAATTTATACTTCTTGAAAGTGTTTGAGTTGGGGCAAGTTACATACAAAGAGTACCTTTTTGAAATTCATAGGTACACCTACGCATATTATTAGAGCGTTGACAAGGATGCTACGAAATTTGCAAAACTGAAAGGAAGAAAGAAATGGAAATCTTACCGTCACCAAAATGTAATTTACCCCTCTATTCAACATAGCATCCTGGTTCAAGTCGATTTTCGTTTGCAAGAGTCGCAAAATTTAGGTCACATTAACATCACTAAAGCTCAAATAAAAGTGTGGAATGAGAAAAATATATGTACAATATGATGAGGATTGAAGTAATTTCGTTTCCATATTCACTCAACCGTCGGCTTTTTTCATCGCTTCTCAGTGCATACTTTCAAAATAGTGACTGACTTGTGTTAAAAACCTTTATGCCAGTTCGTAAAATGAATTACTTGTGATTTTGTCTCTTGGTTTGAACATTTTGGTTTTTGTTTTTATTTACTGTGAAATACAAATGAGAAGTTGCCATATGCGAGCGCTTTCCGCCTTTAACC
Source organism: Lepidocyrtoides sp. E14 (assembly GCA_027743805.1). Classification (NCBI taxonomy): domain Eukaryota; kingdom Metazoa; phylum Arthropoda; class Collembola; order Entomobryomorpha; family Entomobryidae; genus Lepidocyrtoides; species Lepidocyrtoides sp. E14. Next base: position 10,759 of record JAHZMZ010003551.1, on the reverse strand, counting down.
TAATGAATGAGATAACATTAATGAGACCTGCCGCCATGCACAAGGTAGAATCTACTTTAATATTCTATGCCATGATGAATCCTTAACAGAAATTTGTAGGGTGTTTACCAGCTATAGGTTAAAAATAAAAGTACACGACAATTAATTAGACCATTATAGAAAATCTGTGTATTGTACAAATGTGAGATACTGCTTTGTGAAAATCGTTCTCAGATTCATGTTTTTCCTGATAAAACGGAAATTCAATCAATTAACAAATGTAGGAGAGCCCAGTATGCAAAAAATCGAACATGTCGTTAATTCAAACACGAACCAATATCACAAGTAAATACCATGCACATGGTTTATCGAGGATAGAAAACGAGCAAAAATACCTACACCAAAGGTTTAAGAGCATGCATTAAGCTGCACTTTTTAAATGCTTGCTACGGCACGAGTAAAGGGAAAGTGAAAGTGTAGTTTCTACTTCCTAGTTCCCATACTTACTTCGATCTGTACTGCTATTGGCATAGTATTGTTTTTTCAACTGGCACCAACCATCCATATAAATGGAAACAGCGTAGCGTTGGTAGGTGATGATTATATGACAGCAATAATGAATTGTAGCACAAAATCAAAATACGCATTCCATGCTTTTCAGTTTGATGCGATAAAATGTATAAAACGTATGTACTTCTGATTCCGTACTACTTTACTTTCGGGACTTGGATTCACGGTTGAGGATTTAAAGCAAAGTAATAAAGTTCACGCGTGTTGACATTATGTGAAAAAAGCTCGGTGTTCCATTTATTGCATCATTCTTTTCATTCAAATTCAATTCACATTTTTTCAAATTCTATTCGTTTATTCGCAACAATATATAGTAAAAATACATTTCACATTTCACTGGGAGTACTTTTCACTTTCTCATGGGGTATTATGTATACTTTACTATGGACAAGGTTCCAAAATCTCATGACACTAATGGTCCAAATCGATTGATACATACACTTGACTGATAATTGGATCAATTATAAACGGGTAACGTAATAATGTTGATAACGTAGTTTAGGTAAATAAATGTACGATAAACAAGCACTGCTCCTTTGTATCTTCACCATCGCTTAAATGTATTTTGGGTTAGCTAATTGCAAAAAACGGCAAAACTCTATGGAATTGCCATTTCAGGTAAACAACTATAGGATTTTCACAAATATTTTACAAAACACATAACTTGACCACGTCAAAATATTTGTTAGTTCACCTGTCGTTACCCAGACGAGTCTCGGCACAAAAGCGAGCTAAAATATAAACCAATTATTTGCGTGACACTATCTACTAGTAAATCCTTTAACATCTACAATTCTACACACTTACCCAAAGTAAATGAAAGATCTTCAAAGGTCTGAAGGGTTTTGTCCATTTAAATATTTCTGTTGGTAATTTTGTTTCTTTTTTTTAAAAAAAAGCTTACCCTAATTTTTCCGGTAGTATTTTATACTGCTTATTTGTGTACACTATACTATCCAGTAGCTACAGTATATTCACCATTTACCTATTATACTATTATTTACGCACAATGTACAATGTACACGCATCTTATCTAAACTTTTTATTGACTATATTTTACATACATTTTTAAAGAAGGACCAATTTAATGACTCAGCTATGCGTATACATCAATTGTTTATTTTTCACTGATTATCGGGAAAAGCCCTTAACTATGAGGAAGGGTATAAAAAAAGAAAGAATATCTATCGTAGAAAAATGTGCCATCTACGACAACAAAATAGTAATGACTTTTTCTGATGGATAGATATTGCATTGTGCTGTAGTCATGCCAACATGACTAGAAGTAATGTATGTATATTACATAATATGTACACTTTTATATTTAGTATTAAATTTGTGGATTTTAAATTATTTAAAGATTCGTTCTTCAGATAATATTTCTAAACTTGTGTTAATATTTTTGTAGATCTTTTGTTCGTGCCTGACTCACTAGTGAAAATCCAACAATAGCCAATAAATAAATATTATGCACTTGATCATACAAGCCTAAAAATGCTGCCAGTTTTCATCGTAAAGCTGGAAAAACTTGGTACACTTACTATAAAAACAATTCACTACATTACATATAATATGTAGGTAGTAGGTATCGAGTTTTATGTATTTTACATGTATGAAATATTTTGTGTACAAATATCATCATCGTACTCTTAAATGTATTTAAAAAGTAACACTACAGGTTGAAATGAGTTGGCGATAGTCAGGAGGTTTTAGAGTTAAACTGTTATGACTTCTGTGCGTAACGTTTGCAACATTTGCGTTTGATTCATTATCAGATTGATGCTTACAAATATTATGCGACAAAGTATCAACCTCTTCTGCTGTTTGTAATGAATCGGACGTTTTTCCTCCACCTTTTCTCATTGTGGAGTGCGTTGATGACGAAGTTTCAGGATGTTGTTTTCGGGATGTTGATCCTATGCCCTTTTGGAAAGATGATGATGATGATGTTGTTGATGATGGAAGAAGGAGTTCATAACCTCCACAAATAATCGCTGTCGCACCAATGACAAGACTTAGAAGGGGTATCACTATAGATAAGGATGACGGATGGACTGAACAAGCGAAAGATGTGGGAGAAGTGATTCTCATATCACGAACTTCAGGCTCTGCAAACAGAAAGGGCAGAAATGTATATTTGTTGATAGATGATTAAGTCATCAGTCACTGTTCCTTTGTTTGCAAAGGCATACTACGTGTCTCATTTCTAATCCCAAAAATCCAGTTTTACGTACATATATGAAATATAACAAGGAACAATCAGTACCACAGTCGATTGGGTACTTATTGACAAAAAGTAATAACATAAAAACTTTCAGAGGTATGAGAAAATTGAAGCTATAATGTAAAATGGGTGTTGTATTTTTGATGATGTTCTTTGTTTGCTTGTTGTCTAAATTTTTGTACAACTAACCTGTTAAAACGTCATGTTGTGGAGATGATTCGTACGGGTAATGATCTGTGTTCAAATAAAAACACCCATGCCAAAAGTGTGAATCACAAAGGTTTTGTTTTTAAGAGTTTTTACAAGCTGTATGTATGTACACATTTTTTTATTTCATTCCAACATGCAAAAATTTGATTTGAGTGCATGCATAAGTACATTTACTTTTACTTCTTTTTAAAACTGAATTTTTTTGTTTACCTGAACTCCTGGTATTGAACTGAAAGAGATCGGACGTTTGTCCCCATCCATATTTATTTCTTGCTGTGACTTTGGCCTCGTAAATGACCCCAGGATCGAGATTCCTAATATGGTAAAACTTCCAATTGCCTGAAGTAACAGAAGTGCTTCTTGTTATAGAGTTTCTTTCGTAATAGCTTGAGGTTTCGCTGGGTGCTGCGGGCAACACCACGTCCAACCAGGGACCGGGTGAATCATGAGTTTCATTGACGTGTTTTTTCCGGTAGGATAATCGATACTCGTCCACTGGCGAGTAGCTCTCTACTGTCCATGAGATGTTGAAGGAGTTTCTTGTGCGTCCGACAGGATCACTCCGGAAAATTGCCCGATTTGGTTTACCTAAGGAAGTATTTAATAAATAGATTTTCAATGACAATGAAAAACAAAAACTTTAGCCCAGTCTCAAATGCGTTTTTGGTGTTTCTCAATTAAAAACAAAAATGAAGAGTGAAAGTTTAAGTGAAAATAGCATCAACAAGATTTTCCCATTTTTACCTGAGAGCTCAATTTGTTTGGAAGAACGACCCAATTTGTTGTAAGCTTCACAGGAGTAATTGCCAAAGTCAGAATGCTGGACTTTCCTAATGATCAGGGAGTGTCGGGAACCTCGCTCCTCCATTAGACGTCGGTTATCAGTGTCCAGTATCATTGTGTCACGGTACCACTTTACTTTCTGCAAAAAGCAATGAATATCATTGTTACATGCTTCCTCAATTAAGTTGACTTCTTTTGCCAATTGCCATACGCCTCATTGGGCACTTTGTGCGAAAGACATGACAAAAAATTTCCAGTAAAATAAGAACGGTAACACGGTTTAAGTTAAGTATGATAAGATATTTTTTTACATTATTGGAAACTTGTCTAGAAAAAGAGGTTTTTCTTCAAGATTACATACAAAACAATAGGAACCCCCAATGCTTTTGCATGTAATGAACATTTCTTTTTGCAAAAGCTGAACCAGAACTAGCGGTTGTACGTAGGTGTATTTTTTCTCCAAAGAACATGCTTTTGTTTATCATGTTGTCTCATTATTGCTCTTAAATTTTATTGCCTACGCTTACAAGCAATTGTTTTACGAGGTGATAATCTGCGTGCCAACTGGTAATTATGCATTTAAAAGCTACAAATTGCACCGTATAAAAACAGCTGCCAGAAACGAGTGGCGATGTTAGAAATAGTAAAAAGGAAAATAACTAATGCCTTAATTCTCTCATCCTAGGTGTATGTTATTGCATAATTATCGTCACAATTCGCCCAAATTTGCTCATTTTGTGTTCACCAACGAAAATTGTTTCCTCTTTGAGATTCTATTGCTATGTGCTCCAAGTTAGAACTTCCAACCTTGAGGTATTGTTTGTGCTGGTAAACCGAACTGAAAACTTGTTTGCTTTTCAGTTTTTGGTGCAATCGATAATGTCGAGTAAAACCATTACAAAGGCACTATCTGTGAGTGAGTGAACAACAACATAAAAGAGTCTGAACCAGCAGTAACACAGACAGCAGATAAAGAACATTATATTTCATTTTCTGTTAATAGTATATCCCGTTTAAGAGTGGGTATTCAATTTTATTTTTCCATTTGTTGATTTGTGAGAACATAAATTATTCACTCATTTAACTTGACTGGTTCGGATATTGTTAGAAGAAACTGGTGCAAGAGGAAAATTGGTATTTTCTTTCATAGTTTCTTTTTAGCAGTTCACTATTTCCACTGGTCAGAATTCAGTACAGTTCAAACGAAGATATTTAAGAAGTATTAATGATAATGGTGCACTCATCTCGAAGTCATAAATCATCTTTAACAAATGCTTAAGTTGCTGAAAGGCAACGAAGTGAATAACAGACAACAGATAGATATCGTAACCCAATTGCTGTTTCTGGCTGCTTAACTTTCAATTTTTCATTAATCTTACCGTAGCAGGAGGATCTGCATGGACAATACATGCCAAAATTGTTTCTTGATTTTCTCCTGTATGAATCCATGCCCTTTCTGTCTCAATTTCCGGTTGGTCTGTAAATATTAATGTATGGGTTCATATTAGTTTTAAGTACTATAATACCTATATAGGTATCAAGTATTACCCACCACATAACGGCACAAATCTTTTTTTCCCCATAAAAACTGATTTTTTTCATTTTAATATTTGTATTATTACTATTACATTTGATGAATAAATTGTCGACTTACATTGAACTTTGACATCGACCTGTGTACTCACTGGGATGCCAACTCCATTGTTTGCTGTACACAAGTACACTCCGGCTTGATGTCGACCCGCTTGCTCAATTGTATACGAGGTGCCAACAAACGATTGCTCACCGTTTGGTAAAATGTTATTCTATAAAATATAATAATGTAAGTATGCAGTAAAATTGTTTTGGGTTTACGTGTACGCTTGTATTATGTAAGTACATATAATACGTATCTACTAGATAAAACTCTTACATGCAAAATAATAATAGCAGTATTGCTAAAAATATAAGTCGAGTTGCAGTCGCCTTTGAAATAAACAGCTTTATTTTGCTTTGCTACTATATTCAACTTAAAGCTTATGCAATTAAAATTTTTGGTTATTTGTTATTTCAACTTTCAAAGAATTTCATATTTGAGTTTCTACCACTTTCACCATGTTTTATTAAAATTTTGAAAAGATATAGCATTGCTCCTGCTACCTCGCCATGTATGGTGTGAAAAATCTTATCTTGCCCTTTTAATTTACTACTGAGATACTGTCCCACATTCTATTTAGGTACGTGACAGAATTTTAAAGTCTTTGCAACCGTTGCACAATGAATATTTCAAACCACTGATAATTTAGGACGGACGGTTAGGGCTCATAGAGCCTTTCAACATACTGAAGATGGTGAAAACCTAAAATTGTAATGACTTTGAATAAGTTCCAATGACCAAATTTTAAAATGACTAGAAAAAAGTGTCTAAAATTTATACAAGTAATCAAATGTCGAACACGTAAATTAAATATAATTTTCGTCCAGGTGTTGTCGCCTTGACAAGACAGACAAACGGACACTTGGAAGTTAGCAACTGACTCTGTCACTTAATATTCTAGAAAGTAAGGCTATATATGTCTGTCAAAAGAAGTGCCAACATTTCATTTGCTCATTATTCCACTTGAAAAGTTTCAATCATGTATTCTCCACTGAGAAATTTCTCGTTCAAACTACTTTACTACTTTCATCTCATCCCATTCAATGACTCTGGTTTTGTACAAAATTGAATGACCTTTTCTAACAGTTGTGAAGAGAAATTATACATTTTTAATAGAAAATTTCAATTTGGCTTCACCATTTTATGCTTTCACTTCATATAATTGAGACGTTTCTTTGAGTTGCTTCACAGACACTTTCTTCTTTTTATCGTTTTAATCCGCTCAAGCGGATTTTCTAGATCGACTTTGCGATTTTTTTATATTTGCAGTTCATCGAAATTTCTTTTTGAGCAAGTTTCTTTTGGCTCGTGCTAATTATAGCTTTCATCTTCTGTACCAGCATTAAAAAGTTACATCTTACATCCACGGCAACATTCTCAAATGACATTTATTCAAATTTGGTTAAAATTTTCACCTGTTCGTAGAGATATAAATTTGTCATGTCGAGCGAGTGGATTGAGTTGACAAAAAATTATGCTTGTCTTTTAAGAAAGTTTAATAAAGCGTAAAACTGTTTATCAAATCTAGTGTACAAGTTTTGAGTCTTAGCAAATGGTATTGAATTATATTTGTTACAGAAAATAAAGAAAACTGAAATGAAACAGTCAAAAACAACGGAGAGCTTGACAAGAGACAAATTTGTCAAAACCATAATGTTCAATTTGACATCGGTTAGACAGCCCTTTTGCAAATGTTCTTACCCGTCTCGTCCAAGTGATGGTAGGTACTGGATTACCACTACCACGACACTGCAGGGTAACCGTCTGCCCGGCTCGTATTTCGATGTGACTTGGTTCACTTCTCACGGTTGGTGGCACTGTTGAAACGCAAAAAAGGAAATGACTGTCAAAGCATTTTTTTACAAAAGTTTTCAAAATTACACTGGTATTAACTGGAATGTAGCAAGAAAAAATAATACGGCGGCATCTCCCTGTATAGAAGGTGAACCTGCTTCGACAGTAAATTGTAAAATACGTACTAAATTGTATATACATACTTTAGGAGATGCCTGGCTAAACAAACTAGACACGTGCCAAAAAATAAACGACAGCAGGTTGGAACGGAGCAAAGGTGCTGTTTCAAAAATTATAGACCAAAAGGGACCTGCCGATTATGACTCGTTTGCATAAGCAGTATGTACACTTTGCTGCTACAACTGTGTAAACGGAATATTTAAAACTGAACCCCTAGGTACTTACATGCTTTTCCAACGGCCTGTGCCACACGTCTGTTTTCTTGTTTAGCCTTTTCTTTATTTACATTCACAGGGGAAATGTATGCATGAATAACGAAACCAACGTAAATACGGTTTTCCACTTTTAACAGCCAACGGTTTTCAGCATATTTTACAAACATGTACACACCTACTTATTTATTTATGCATTTAAATGGTGCATTGAAGGCCACCATAGGTTGTTACTACTACGTCAACAAAGAGGTTTCATCTGAAAAAATGGTGAGAAAGAGAAGTTTGTAATAATAAAAATGAACTCAAGTAAATCTCCTTAAACATTCCACACTATATTGTAAGGCATAATATACAATATTCATGCATTCATCCCCACATGTTAAAGTTCATGAAGGCAGAAGAAATGAGTTTTACAGTTCTCACAATCATTTCCTATGCATTTCAATTTGTGTACATCACAGTTTTGATGTGAGGAGTAAATGCTTTAGACGACGGACACGAAGAAATGACTGGTAATAAGGGCGCTAAAAGGAAACAAGGTACTGGCGAGGTGGCGACTAATTCAAGGTTCTACTTTCTCATGTATTTTTGCGCTTTCATTCTTACAAAAAGCACGATATCTCAAAATAGCTGTTTCCTGTTGACACTAAAAAAAAGGTAAGGGAAGGCTCAAACCTTAAGCATAAGTCTATCTAACTATGGATGGGTAAAAAAACCACGTCACGTTTATATTATTTTTGCTTGACTTCATTTATAAGCACCTTATCGTGTCGCATGTCCCATAGTACAATTTCAATTTGTGTTAAAAAATCATTTTTCATCATCCCTATTATACGTGATTAAGTGCGATGATTATACTTAAAACTACTAAACATAAAAAGAGAAAAGTTTGTTTCTTGATGATTTTTTTTCTTTCCTTTCAGTTTTCTATTTATCAACAGAGAGGTAAAATGTCAGGAAAAGATGGAGACTGAAAATTTTTCCTAGTTTCCTTACCCAGTATTTCCAGCGTGTGCACTTGCTCCTCTGGTGTGTAAGTCGACAACTGACAAACATAGTCACCTCCATCCTGTGGTCTAACTTTTTTGATTTCTAGGTCAAACCCGTTGACTAGGTCAATCCGCTTGTCCATAGTGATTTTCATCTCACCTGCGGAAAGAACGGACGGACCTCGTTTCCACAGCAGTACATAAGGACCTGTGTAAAAAGATCATGAAAAAGTAAAACACTAAACTATTATATTATATTACCATATTAAATTTTTACTGAAAATAAAAAAGTAAAAGTTTTACACTTTGTACAACTCATTGTAAATACACACACACAAGTAGGTCCTTTAAGTTTCTAGGTAAAACCCACAAAGTTACTACCATCGCATAATTTGCATTGTGGAACCACAAAGAAGCTAGCATATATACCTGTGTAGAACCAACATTCATATTTTATTCATTCCTTCATTCATCAAATCATTCCACTTGAATTATGACTACATACACTACACACCACACAACATCTGCCTGCAAAGATCTGGAATCTGGAGACTTGGATAAAGTCAAAACTAAAATAAGTATACGTTTCCCCATCTAGGTCTATGTACCTACCCAATTCTAACAGAATCTTCATGACAGGTGGGATTTGCAACTTTCTTAGCATTTTTCATTACATGCGTCCTTTTTCTTCTTTTTACCTCCAAGTGAAGTGAAGCAGTTAATTTGCATATCTAAATATATCTCTAGGATCTTTCATCCGCAAATTTTCCTCTTGAACGAACAACTATGCATGTCGTCGTAGTCGAATGTAGAATACGGATGATTATCCTTCATTTTGCACATAATATAAATTTTTTACTTTGGCTTTGCAAAAACGGCAAGTTTTACCGTTTCATCCATTATTATTCCATTTTTGTAAATGGGGGATTACCGTTTTTCCATTTTCAGCGTATAAATTTTCTCTGTGTACAGAGAACTTGCAGGAAGAAGAAATTAGTTCCGATTCTCTGAGTTTTCACTTTTTCCTTCTTCATGGATTTTGTTGACGAAAAAGAGCAAGAAAACGATAACCTGAAGGCAGACAGGAAGACCAACAAAGTATAAGAGTTTATCCGCTTGTTGAAAATGGAAAAAGTAATCCGTGAGGAAAGATTGGAACAGTAAAGAAAGATCTGGTCATCTTCCAATTGAAAAGCAAAACACTGTAGTACAAGCACATAAAAGTTCTATGCACTTTTCTGTATATGATTATATGTTTACGCTCATAGATTTTATCGCTGTTTGGCCAACACGGGATATTCCTTATTTCCGCTATTCCTCTTCGTAGCATTTCCGAACTGATGATGCTGATACATACCCAGTATCGAATATTTGCCATTTCCTTCTACTCTGTACTCAAACAACGAGCCAGAAGACCAGATATGCATATAAAAAGTAAAACTATGCTTGAAAAGAAATCCACAGGATTCTACACGCGCGTAGAAAATAAAGAAAATAAACAAGGTTGTATCGTTTAGCCTTTGGCAATGCGGCAAGTGAGTTGACCATTTCACTCATAAAGAATGTTTGTGTTCACTTCAACAAAATTGTATCTGTTTTACCATTGATCATCATTATCATGGAAGACGCAATGCTTGGTTTCTCTCTTTTCCCTTTGCTAACTTTCTGATGCTTATTGAAATTTTATGGTTTTTTACAGAATAATATAAGTTAAATTCAATGGTCAAAGGTTGGTGCTGCCTCTAAACGTACTCAATGACTATTATGTAACGTATTTTATATTCGATCTTATGCCATTGAATTTTGAAAATTTGTTCAGCGGGTTATATACTTTTTCATCCTAATGCTGAAGTAGAACTATTGTACATTAATCGAAATTATTACTGCGATCTTTTAATCGCTAACAGTTATCAAGCTCATTAGTACCTATGAATCCCGCTGACGAAACCTAGCTTTAAAGGGTAGAATTTATAACTATTATTGAAAATAATTTATAGGAATTTAAACGCCGAAAATTCTTAACAAATTGCTAAAATAAGATCCTCAGAAGATAGATACGCGGTCAGAAGCGGTAATCAGCGATGTGTAAGGACTATAAGAAGCACCATTCGAAATAATTGCGATTTTGCGTATTTACCAACTTACTACTGTAATTACTGTTCCAACTTAGCAGTTTGGC
>JAHZMZ010003550.1:0-15886 GCA_027743805.1 Lepidocyrtoides sp. E14 | reverse complement strand
TTCACAACATGCCATGAAGTAAAATAGTGTTCAAGTGTTTGCTGTTTGGTTAGATAAACGTATGGTGGAGTTGGACCATCAAAAAATGGTGCAATAGTTCCCATATGCATATTACTTTTGACATCGGTTATTTGCATTTAAGCTGAACTTTTGATGAAATTAAGATTGCATCGATTATTGTATAAGGTTTTTAAAGAAATATTTCTCAGAAAACTTAAAAACTATGAACTAATCCGATGGCCATTAGATTCCAACTTCATACGTGGATGTGTAGGTAGGTATGTCAATAGTTCCATTGCAATGCATTGCAAGTCTACTTGGACAATATTGGAGCAAGTGAGTGAAACAAAGTATGGCTAAAACTTGAAAGCGTCCTCCTAAGTCATTTCTCATATTCAAATTTAACATTGATGCAGGTAGGCAGATAGGTTATCGATTGCAAATAAACAAACGTGGCAGCATTCAACAAATTAAATTAAATTAAATACTTGCAATGAGTGAACTGTCCAAATTAAAAAAAAATAGTTCAACTAATTTATAACACTGGTTTGTAAGAAATTGCTAATTAAAATTAATCAGCATTATATTTACAAAATTTTTAGTTTCACTATCAAATCAAGTATACTTTTATGAGGAAACCGAAGGGCTTAATTAGTTAGTTGTCGTCTATAAATCCTTTGCCTTTAATATGCAGGTGAATAATTGTTCGGTTAACAATTTGTTGCAGTTTATGCTTAGAAGTAAAATGGATTTCAATGCTGCCAGTGATGATTCTCCACCCAAGATGATCACGGATGTACTCCTGGTAGAACCGTTTTACACAGGCTCACATAAGGTTCTGATGGATACAATTCATGACCACTTGAAGACGTTCCAGGGTATAAACGTAGTGTTAATGACATTACCTGGCAAAAAGTGGCATTGGCGAGCACGAACAAGTGCCTTGTATTTTGCACAAACAATTCCAAAGCTGTCCAATTTAAGGTAAGCTGTTGCTCCCTAATGTTGCCAAATAACGTTATGGAAAGTAAAACTCTAACTCAATGCTCTAATATTTCATTGACTTTCACTCAACTTGCCAGATGCATCATGGCATGGTATATATAGTAATACTGGACTATAAATAAAGCAAATGATTCCGAAAATTGCCTGCTAACTTTACCATTCGTAATAAAATTATGCTGTCTTTGAACACTGTCTTTCCATAATATATTTGTCTAGCCTTGCAGCTGACAAGGTCCTCTTTAATTCAAAATTTAATCAAGATTCATTTCTGAACAACATTAAAAAGTTCTTTAAACTACAACCGGACTGCAGACCAAAAAACCTGAAAGAACAGATTGAGCCAAAATGCCAAGTCTTGTATTTCCCCATGAAAAGTATTAACCAAGTGGACAATGTGGAAAATGTCAAGAAACGTGATGGATTGTTACGTATCGTATGGCCTCATAGGTGGTAAGTGTTAGACTAAATAAAAAATTTGCAAACTAAACTAACAATAATTGATCATTCTTGAAATTAAAATTACATTGACTGCTCAAAGGGAATTTGACAAAAATCCCGAAATGTTCTTTAGAGTACTGTTTGCCTTGAGAGAACTCGGGAAATCAAACTTTCGAGTTAGTGTCCTCGGTGAAAGTTTTACTGACAATCCACCAATTTTCGAGGAAGCACGCACTAAAATAGCAGATCTCATTCAACATTTTGGCTACGTCCCAGACAAAGAACAATATTTTAATGAACTTAGGCAATCAGATATTGTGATTTCTACGGCCGACCATGAATTTTTTGGGGTAGCAATGTAAGACCTAACGATTGTACCATTTTGATTATTTCTTCCAAAACAGCCTACTATTTAAGGGAAATAAATTTTCAATTTTGTTCCAGGCTGGAAGGTGTTAGCCATCATTGCTTTCCATTGGCCCCCAACAAATTGGTGTATCCTGAAATTTTTTCGCTTCACGAATGTTTATATGACTCCGAACAAGACTTGCTCAACAGGTTGTTGAATTACCTAAATAATCCTGAGTCTTTCCAAAAAGTGAAAAACAAGTTCTTTGCTAATTTTACAATGAAGCCGTATGACTGGGAGACATTGAAAAAATTTTACACAGACATAATTTTAGAAAATTAGTACATGTGTTCAGTACAGAAATTATTGTCTAAATTGGGATTCTGTAAACATAATGAATAAATGTAGACCAATATCATGTTACATTTGGAGATAAAAAATGTGTCGGATTTTTTTAATTAGTTGCATTTATTTTGTAACAAGTTAAAAACTTAAAATAAGTGGTTCCCACCTCACATTTTGATATGCTGCATATTATACAGAAATAACGACATCCAAAGAACCACGAAGGGAGACGGTAACATCTCCTTCAGGAATTACGACTGTCTTAATTCCCTCAAACTCTCCAAACAAGGGGTCGCTGTCGTTTGTCCTTTTGGTGGAAGCATCCCGGTCACAATATGGTTTCACACCCTTTGCTATGATTTCGTCAGTTAGGGAATCCTCAAAGTAAACCTCTCCAGAGTAGCAGTCCTTCCCTCCGACAAAAACTTTGAAATGAATATGGGGTGTTCGCGGCCCATACCAGCCTGGAAAAATGGTTTGGAAAACTGCAGAACCATTTGAGTCGGTTGGTTGAATTCCACGTAAAAAGGTCAAGTCATCCGTGGGTTCAACATGATATTCGCCCTTTATTTCCTTACCATTTTGCTCTAATGTAAAAATAAAAATTTTCTTACTTTCCAATGTTTAAATAAGAAATTCTAGCGACTTCACTCCAGCTAGCTTACCGAGAGGATACAAGCTTAAATATCCAGAGTAAATTCCATAGGCATCTGCATGCCAGCAATGAACCTCTGCGTTTGGAACTGGAGTACCACCCTTCTTGTAATCTTTAATGTTGAATGTAATGATAAATGGAAGCCCTTCATTGCCTTCTCTAATGTCACTACGAAGGGCTTGCTTAGGAAGATAAAAAGGTCCCTCCGTTCCTTGTGGAGTGAGTGTTAATGAGCTTGGTACACCCAATTTCGCCATTTATGTGCAAATTTATTGATTGTCCGGAATTTAATGGGAATCGTTTGGAAACAGTGAATAAGTATCAAATATGATGGCCTGGTTCTATCTGTACCAAATCAAAAGTCAAACTGATCGACTGCACAACTACACTACATGGTTTCTTGCATTAGTGCAAATGTTATTTAAACAAAAGTAAATACAAAACTTGTGCCACGTAAATGCACGCAACAACATCATACAACGTAGGAACAATTCATTCATACAATAATATTCAATATGTGTACTTGCATGCATCGTGAATACCAAACTAACCAAACTGTATGTAATAGTAGTAGCATAGTTCATGCTTTGGCGTATGTAATTATTTTTAAGTAGGACAAGTTTACCTAACAGTGGCATGAGTCATTATTAACAAAAGAATCACAAACATAAAATGAACTGTCAAACTTTGCATGACACGAAGTGAATAAATTTTCAATCTATCGTCAGCAATTCGGCAATTAATTGCCATTATTTTATTTTAATTAACCATTTTGACCGTCAATGTGTTTTAACATTTAAGTGTATAGATGATTGCTTATTTTGTATTTTCTCTCTGGGACGTAGCCGAATAGAGAATAAATTTAATAGTTATTTGTACTGTTGTAAAAATACACTGCATTTGTTGCAATTGATAATTTGCATTCGCATTTTAAGATTTTTATTAATTATTCGCATCTTTACATGATGATATTGATATGCCGTTTGTTTACGCAACTATTTAGTAAGTATAGCTGTATCTGCAGTAGCACTAGCACATTATGTATTCAAGTGTGGTTTATGAAAGACTATTCATGTTTGCATGAATGCAATGCACATTTTGAATGATTGCTCTTACCATCCTATTTCTATGGTCAAAACGTTTATTTCATTTGAAATAATTAACTTTGACTGATTTTTGCTTTGCATTCTTTGAGAAACATGGAAATTGCTAATTATGCGCTCGAAATCTGGAATTTTATATCACACTTATAGTCAAAGTAAAATTTGAAATTGACATGGACAGTTTATCTACTGGCAATGAGGATGGTGAATCTCCACAACTTTCGAATTTATGCGCTGTGTGTGGAAAAACTAGTGCCGTATATTGTCCTCGATGTCGACTTATAGGTTACTGCTCGCATGATCATCGTTTGCAAAATTGGGATGCTCATGACAAAGACTGTGTCGCTGTTCATCCTGTCAAAATTAAGAAGATGGGAATAACCAAACAGAGAGCTCTGATTACGCGAAATGATTTTAAAGCTGGATCCATAATATTTTTTGATACGCCCATCATTCGTGGCCCCGATGATAACCTTCTTAGTCCTGATGCTGTGCGCTACTGCTTTCTAACTAGTTCAAAGCAAAGATCAACATGTGTGACATGTTGTTCACTTGTGTTGGATGGAAGATTGTGCTCAAAATGCCAGTGGCCTGTTTGCAGTCAAAAATGTTCACAGGCATGTAATGATTAATGATGATACAAACCCTAAAATGCCAATGATGATGTCAATTCTTTCTTGTTTTTATATATTTCTAAATCTTCAAAATAATACATGTCAAATATTGGTAACATTGTTTCAGGACCATATTCATTCTCTTATGGAATGTGCAATTTTTCATGACAAGCCAGAAACAGAATTTAATCTGGTAAAACCAGCTCGATTTGTTTTGATCCTTCGCTGTCTCCTTACAAAGGAAACTGATCTGAAAACATGGAATAAAATCTTATCGTTGGACACTAATCCCCTGTCCAAACAACTAGAAAAGCTTTTAGATGAAGGGAAACCTATCACCGATACACAAATGAAGAAACAGCATGCTATCGAAAGAGATATCATTTCCGATGTCATGAATCAATTGCGACATTTCCAGTTGCAAAAACGATTTTCTAGAAGTTTAGTTTCAAGAGTAGTGAATATTCTCAACTGGAATGCTTTACCAACTGAGCTTGGAACTGAAAAGTAAAAAAAATTGCGTACTCTTATTGGTCATTCGATTAAATATTTAAAGTACTACTGTCTTTAGGTGATGATGTTTGCATACAAATTTATTGCAGAGAAAACATGTTACTCTATCCCAGGATCACAGTAGCTCAACATAGTTGCACACCAAACGGATTATGGTTTATGAAATCCACTTACCAGCTTCTTTGTCATGCCCGCGTAGACATAGGAAGTGACGAAATCCTGTCCATTAGTAGAGTCCCAGACGATGTACTCCTACTGAGTACCAGAATGAGACAACAACATCTTCGCAATCTGGGCATATACTGCACCTGTGATAGATGTACTTCTCCCACCGAGCTAGACTCACATTTTTCTACAGTCAAATGCATCAACTTTGAATTTTTCGATCCTGTGAAAGGATGCACTTCAGGAAATTTGGAGCCAACCGATCCCTGTGATCCAGATTCAGTTTGGAAGTGTCAGTTATGCCACTGTTCCAGATCAGGAAAGTTAGTCCAAAATTACATGACTCGGATACAGCTGGAATTAGATGAAGCTAAACAATTTGTATCCAGACTCAAATATAAGGAATTGAACTTTTTGCAAGCAAAAAGTCTAGCAGATTTGTTAGGACTTAAAAAGCTTATCTCATTAGTTAAGCACCACGAGGGCAAGACCCTTCATAAAAATCATGCCATTCTTTTCCATGCAAAATGCTATGTCATTAAGCACTTATCCAAAGGAGTTGGAGAAGTATTTCATCTGAATGTTTCAATCAACCCCAAAATTACTGAGCTGCTTGTTGATGCAGCTTCGCTAGTAATAAAGCTTTGTGATGAATGTTTGGCTATCATTTCCATCGTACTTCCCGGATTCTCCTTGCGATACGGTACATCATCACCGACTCAATGCCATAATAAAAGAGCATTAAATTAAATATCATCCAAATCAATTTTCCTTTATTACAAACTTTATAGGTGAGATAATCTACTTCAAGCAATTTTGTCTTGGCATTGTCCTCCCAATCGAGTTTCGTATTCTAAGGGAATCTCATGGATCCAGTGCTACAACGATCTTTCGTAAAAAATTGGCAGATGCAAAACATCTTCGAGAAAAAACCCGATTTGTCCTGTCATTTTTCAAGGATCATGCAGAAGTATCAAAAATGCTGGAATTTATGACATTAGATGAGCTATTGTACACCACCATGCAAAAGCATCTGGATCAACATGCCCCACCATTATCACCAGTATCAAAACCCTCTTCCTCAAATGCTTCCTGGAATGGAGTTAATTACACAGCTTATGATACTTTATTGTAATTTAAATTGCTTACATAATACTATATGACGAATCCAAATACTTTGTCAGAATATCTATTACCCATTGTTAAACAAAAACATAATCGTGAAGGCATTAAAACTGATAAAAGTTTAAGTTGTTTTTCCGAGTCACGAAAACATACTTAACTAATTATTTGTTTTCCATTTTACATGCTTGATGTGTGCATACGAGTTAATCTGTATGCAAGATGTTAATGTCACAACCACATCGTCTTCTTTTCATTTACATAGATTGTCTTTGCATTACCATAATATTATTATGCTTCTATGATTCACAAAGCCCACATCATAAACAAACGGGAGGCGTGACAGTTAACGGGCGACAAAGTACATAGGATGTAGTAGTATTCAACAACATTTAATGTAAACAATTTTGGAAAGCACCGGATATTTTTGCAACTAACAACACACTGCTAGTTAACATTTCTGTAAGATTAGAATTGCATTTGAATTTTTAATTCGTGAAAACTTTTGTGTGTAGAAGTTAATTAGACGCATGTATATTTAGTAAACAATAGTGCATTGAGTGAGGAAAAGCAAATTTATGCAACTTTTAGGAAATTTGGTCATTGTCTTAAGTTCACATCAGTCACAATTTGCTTTATTTCATGAAACAAATTAATTAGACTTTTTAAATCGATTGTGTAATATACAATGCCCTCACGTGAAGTTTAATATTACAACTGTAACTGTCTGGTCTTCGTTCAATTTCTTGGTACTGCATTTAATTTCAAGTAGGTATTGTTCGAGTTATTAATAATTATAATACACAATACCTTTATTGGTACTATACAACGTTATTCTAGGTTGTTGTTCGCAGTTAGTTCGATCGATTCTTATCAGTTGGAAGGTGCTTTTTCATGGTTAGACCTCTGGTCAGGTAGGTAATCAGTAAATGAATCGTGTTTCAAAATTTTATCAAATCTTGTAAGCTAATGTTAACCTTCTTTCTGTAAAGAAATTTGCAACCGACTCCGTCAGACTGGTGAACTTATCCTGTGTCACGTATTTCCTGATCGCAAAAATAGTACTCCAAGTGTGAGTTTGACACATTTCTGAAAAAGTTCCTTGGGTTTTTTATTGTGGCCGAAAGCAGTGGTTTAAAATGTAAGCACATCAATGATGTGACATCATGTCAAATAAATGCTTCAGTTTTGTAATTATGCCATCTATTCGGAGGAGTGCAGAATTTGTTGTTTAGATTGTAATTGTGAAATTCTCTTGTACATAATGCAGTGTAATTTTACCAATACAATGTACAATATAATTATGAATATTTACGTTCAGTAGGTTTATGCGTATGATAGTGATAATGTTGATGCAATAAAACAATTTATCTACAATTGTGTTTCTGTTATGGGGGTAGTATTGTGTTGTGTGAGTGTATTTACTGTTGTGGTTGTGAGTGTTCATTTATGTTTTGATTATTTTTTTTTACATGAATTAATTTTCTCTAGGCTATCGGAGCTTATGAAGGAAATTCTCCACTATCAGTCGCTGACTCGAAATTATCGAGCTGGAGGTCGATTAGGAGCTGCCATTGATGAAGCTGAATTTCAGACATGGGAATATCCGATAACTCCCAGCAATCGCTATCTTATGTACCACTTAGCACATTCAGACGATTTTGAATCTCTAGGTATGTTTTCTGGGGATCATCGGGTAATGCGCGGGCATGTACCTGAACAGAATCATCGTTTTGACCCTACCCGGAGTTACCGAGTATCTGACGACGAACGTCAATATTCCTTACCGTCAAGTAGTTCTTCTCCACGCGGTTCTGAGGATGATGATGAGAGGTAAAAATTATAGTGACCGGAGTATTTGTATTGGTTGGACGTGATTTAGGAAGAGATGATTTATGACCCAAGATCGAAGTGCTTTTTGAAACAAAGGATCAGCATAGCCATACAAAAAGGAAATGCAGCATGTGTTATGGGAACTTTCCCAGTGTCAAAATCAATGGACGAAATATTTTACTTGTTATCGTATTTTACTTGTTCAGCTCAATATTTTCTTGTTTGTTAAAAAAGGTACTTCAGGGTTGCGACCGGTGGAAGACAGCGACATCCGGCTAATGCTAGAGGAACCGTTCATGCTTACACTATGGAAGGGTATGTTTTTTAGTAAACCATGCTGTAATGATTTATTTAAAGTATTTAAAACTTGTCACAGGTTAAGTCGAATGATATTTTATGACTAGGGACGATGAAATTGATTCTGAAACTTATTTGGAATCGGAAAGCGAAGCTAGTAACTTGAGCGAGTTCATGATGTCAATGAGGTGAGAGACCGTTTTTCAACACATGTTTAATAAAGTGTGATGGATAATTTTGAATTTATGTTGTATTTACATTTTCCATTTCTTCAACAAATTTCGTTATGCTCATAGGGCACTTGAAGATAGAAACACTGAGATTTACAATGAAGTAAAGAGTTCCAAAAACAAAGTCAAGTCTATCCTGAAAAAGCCTTCCAACGTGAAGCGGACGAACGAGAAAGTTCCTGCTACGTTCCGATGGGTCCACGTTGAGATTGTTTAGAGTGGTATAGGCGTAGTTTAGTTTAGCGTGTGGCTGCGTAGAAATAAACTTCTTTACATTAACTATTAATAGTTTATTTGCCGCGAGTTTGTACGAAAAAGACTAAAGAGAGTTTGAGTTGTATTCCTGAATTAATAGTTCAAATCTTTTCATTATTGTTTTACAGTAACAAGTCGATTTTCCAGGTTGCTTAAGTTGAGGTTATATGACTAAATAAATAACGCAATCATTACTGTTGATTAGCCATCTCTTTAATTTTCGATTCATATTTTACTGTATTTTATACTGACGAATGGGATGTGTCAGTAATATATTGAAACGTGAAATAAATATTGCAAAATACAAGAATCTTGTTTTTGATCATCAGTGCGGTCTGTTTAATTACTAAATACTTTGTCGATTAATTCTGCCTATAATATTCATTGTTCCCTGAAAAACACTTGCATTATAAATGTCAATTACTTTACCTTAAAACACGGTAACTTAATTAAAACTGTTCACCTGAGTGAGTACTGTATATCAGCAAATTACAAAATAAGTAAATTAACGTTAGACAAGTTTACAAAATACATTCATCAATACCTATAAAATTTAGACTACATCTAACCCTAACCTATTTAAATACTGAAAATTGAAATATTTACACCTACTTACAAGTTACATTACAACCATTTCAAAATAAAATACAAATAACTTTGGTCCATAAAACATGCTTTGATTAATTTTGGAATCAAGGCTCCTCATTTCTATTGTAAACTTGATATGATAAAGTGGATGGAGTAAATGTTCATGAGATTTCCTACAAAACTTCATATCAATCGGACTGTCATTACTCATCCATCGATGATAATTTTTCATTGTAAGATGATGTGGATGACGCAGAGGAGGAGGTGAAACTCCCGGAGCTACTGGTGGACGTTGAAGTTCCTGAGTTTTCACTGCTATATAAAGAGTCAAAATACATAAAGTATAAATTTAAGGCAACTGCTTGTAATTAATTATATTGACATTGTAGTTTAATTATTATTATTTGCTTACACGTTCGTTGAAGTATTGACGCTAGATTGAGGGTTACTATTATTGCTGCTGCTGCTATGCATAGATGAATGAACTTCAACTTTTAACTTGGCGGAAACTTTTGTGGTAGTAGAATTAGAATCTCTATCAAAAGTCTCTACAACTACTTGAGGTTGTACCACGATTTCCGCACTCCTATGAAACAATAATAACAACGTACTTTTTTAGCATTTTAGCATGTGGAAACTTTTAAGTGCACTCAATTCAACAATTATTATTGTAAACCACAATATAATAACCAACCACCAATGATCAGTAGTAGTGTGATTAAATGCAATGTACCTTCGGGTGGCACACGAAGTGGGTTCTTCTAATAACCAACCACCAATTATCAGTAGTAGTGTGATTAAATGCAATGTACCTTCGGGTGGCACACGAAGTGGGTTCTTCTGTGATTGTCGACAGACTATGTTCACTTGGTGCTCTATTGTGACCTCCACGGTTTGACCCATGGTAATGATTGTTTCTTGAATTTGATCCCCGAAAGCTGTAAGGTGGGGGTGGATAGTTTCCACGAGAGGAGCTTTTGCCACCGTTTCTACTACTACCACTTCTTCCACTGGACCTCGAGTTACTACCCCTTTTAGGTGTTGGTGATGGAGTTAAAGGTTCGAGATACGAAGGATCTTCATGGGACAAGCCCACAAGCCATGATTGTGGCTTCAACAACGCGAGTAATACTGGGATGAGTAGAAGTATATTTAAGAGTGAAAAAAGGGAAGATAGGGCAATCAGAAGAGTAAAGTGTGTAAAAATGAATGTAAATTCGGGCGAGTACAGGATTAAAGCTGTGAGCGTAATTAATATAAGACTTTGTACACACGGTGGCCCCACAAGTGTAAATGAGACCGATCTCCGATTAGACATAGTTCCCGGGATGCAGCAAAACGCCTAAAGTGACAAGTTTAGTTTTGTGTAATTACACCATAATATCTACTATTAAAGAACTAGAGCTTTAATTAGCGTTTACATATTTTGGGTCAATGATGTTTGTTTTGCAACTTACCACAACAATTTGTACAGTGGGAAATACGACCAGACTAACACCCAACAAAGCAATCTCTACTGGTAATGCGTTAAGACCAACGCCAAGCCAGCCGATCGCACCAGATATTTGCATTAGTGTTACGACCGCTACAGTTAGGACGACGCCAACAGGGCGCATTGAAAATCCCAATGAAAGAAACAGGATTACTGAAACGGCACCGGCTGCCAAGCCAAGTACTAACGCGCTGTCAGCTGGTAGAGTTAAATACTGATCGTAAAATCGGAATGGAATGCCCCAAGGGAAAACTGGCAAACCCCTGTCTTCAAATTTTCCACAGATGGCTCTAATTTCCTTTACGAAAGCTAGTATCTGCGATTCTGTAAATAGAGAATGATTGATAATTATTGATGACACGAGCACGTACAAATAGTATATTTTGTGATGTAATCTTTTCATGACGATAGAAGTCAAATATACCTTGATCCTCCTCTTGTGACCCATCCTCTTTCGATGTTCGTAACAAGTATGAAATTTCCACGTACTTAATTGGTGCTGATTTTGGAATTTTCAAATCCTTGTCTTCTGGACTATGTACCCAGTTTCTTGGCTCTGGCTTAAGATTTGATGCGGTTGAGCCATATGCAAGGGGATCATTCCATGCCCATGCCGTCAAATAGACATAAAATGCTCTTGGGTTAATTACGCCTTCTGAGTCTACCAGTCTATTTGATGGAAGCTAAAATACGAAACAATATTGATATTCGAGCACATGTTACAAGTTTTTACAAATTACATAAATTATGCACGCATATTATAAGGTTGCAACAATGCTTACAAGTGTCATATCCACAGGATAGTCTATATGTCCAGTTTGAACTGCAAGTTTCCAAGCAAGGATCCCATCAGCACTGGCGAGATCAGTCCATCCTTCTTTATGAAGGTAGCCCAATTTCCACTCTTTGTCAAACATTTCTTGCAACCGACGTAACCAGGATCGAAATACTGACAGCCACATTGGAGGTGCTTCACCGTTGTCATCACGTATCACCCACGGGAGACCACTCATGGTTTCATGAAATTTAATAAGCAACCTAAAACAAACAAAATATGCCCAAATTAGATTAGTCCTGGTTATATAGTACGAATACCATTTGAAAAAAGTGACATATTCATCATTATTTTGCCTACTTTTGATTGTTTGGGTAATCAAAGTTTGCTTTCGTTACAGCTCTGATGTGGTACACTGGAAAGAGTTTTCCTTGAGCAGTCAGAAATTCCCACTCGGACGAATGTGATGGCACTACGTCAGTTATAGGCAAGCCGAGGCGAAGTCTTGTCATTCCAAGTCCAGAAACCACAATCCAGAATAAGTATAGCGTTACAGAAATACCCTAAAATTTAAAATATATTAATCTCATACTGCACTTGCACCACAGCGTTATAATTAGTATACATGCATTAACATAATATGTTACAATCATTGGAAATTCAAGTTCACTTACGTTAAACCACTTCCAGTTCATTATTCGAATGTAAACTGTAGGCCAACATGTCCTGGAACATTTTTCAGTTCCATCTTCATCATCGTTGCCAAATTCCAAATCAATGTCACCTTGTTTGGTTTTACCAATGATTTTTTCGTTGTTGAGTAAATTACAATATTGCTTGTCTTGTCCATTCTTCTCATTATTTAAGGAAATATTATTGTTCTTAAAGCTACTGACGGGAGTTGGTCGTAGTGAACCCGTATTGTTGTTTCTATTGCTTGGGTTAATTACATTTACACTGACATTTTGCGAATTGCAGTTTGTAGACAATTTCCTTTTCTTCAAAACCAACTGGCAAAACGCAGGGTAAACCACCAGTAGTGCCAGCGAACCGACAGCAAGGAAGATAGCACCCTGTTAATTAAAATGCAATACATCCACAATTATCCATGCCTCACAAATCATTAGAATGGGAAAAACAATCAAAAGAAAATTAAACACACCTGCAGAGCCAAGGATCGTACAGCAGGAATAGGAAACAATGCACCAGCCGCAATAAAAAGAAATGACACTAAAATCCCTAACAAAAGTGAGAATCCATACTTCTTTAACGTTGTTTTCGCATCTGCTGAAGCGTTGAGCTGTGAGTACAGTAGTAAGTAGAAGACTTGTGACAGCAGTGACATGGCCAAATACGGAAGAACTTGAACTGCAAAGATGGTAAATTATGCCAAATTAAAACAAATACCGTTTAAATTGGGAACACATGAAAACAGAAAAATGAATACTAATATTTTACCTGATGCAACATTAAACGGTATTTTTAAGAGAGCAGCTACACCACAACCGGCGGCTGTTCCAAGAAATGCAATAACAGTGCCACCAAATATCAACCCTACTCGAACTTTCCAACTTGAAGGCTCTTTTCCACCATCAAAAAACCATCCCACCAACATTGCAACCAGAATTACACCTAAGTAAATTAAACTTATTGTAAGCATGTTATCTTGTATTTATACTAAACTGTGTATTCTGTGTCATAACAGTTTTAATCGTATTTATAATAATAACAATATAATTCTCAACCTACCTGCAACACGAAAACCACCCGATGTCCAGGAAAATTGTGACGCGCTTTCAACAACTGAATCCAGACCTGATGGCGTAAATGAGTAAAAGTTGAACTGGTGACTTCTATCCTCGTCTACAGAAAGATGGCTGACTTCCGCAGCAAATCTATTTTGCCATGCAGTCAGAACTGCTTGCGCCTTAGCCTCACTCCATTCAACATGATTGAGCCGCCACGTTTCTCGAAAAAAGTCGTATAATTCGGATGAAGACATCAATTGTACTGTAGACATTAGGCCACCAGCTCTGATTAATAGTAATTTTAATGTACATAAATAAAGATAAAGACTATTGAAAATGCTGAATGAACTGTATGATGATGTTAAGTAATACAATGTTAAATTACCTAATGATATGGCCTGATTTATTATGTACAGGTCCACCAATTATTAAATCAGGAGCCCAATGCATAAATCTTGGGGCAAATCCATAACAGCCTTGGGCAAGAATTGATGATACGTCTGGTGGCATCTCTGCTCCCTTATTCGGAGCAGTTATTGGACACTCATCATCTTTAGGATTCAAACACGGCTTTTCTTGGTAACCGGTGCCGATTCCAGCCCTCTTCATAAACCCTTCCAAAATTTCAAACACTCCAGTATGCGCATCTCCCGTTTGCCCTACAAGCCTTGCCTTCATAAGCAGCTCTTGCGGATTCAAATTCGTCCATTTTAAACGGCCGCCAAACCCTGGAATTTGAATAGGAAAATCCGGTCCTAATAGTTTGGCACCTTCCCAGAAGCAATCCAAAGGGGTAATGATTACACACGGAAAGACTTTCTCAAAAATTTGATCAATGAACTGAACATCAAACGTTGGGATATTTGCCGAGTAACACAAGTCTTTCATATTCCATGTGCTAAAGTCATTTTGAAAACATTGTAAATTAAACAATTTTCTAAATACTCGACAACATTAGTAAATTCGTGATTAGTAATAAAAATAAACGTACACATCATAGAGATCAACTGTAACGGATAAGGCTTTCTGAAGTACTTCCAAATGTTCCAAAAGTGCTTTTGAATTTAACATTGAATGATGAGAATCTTCCTTCGGCGTTTGTATTAGCATTTCATTTGTATCTGTAGTCAGTCCGGAGACTTTAGAAACGTAATTTAATTCATTCAGAAGGCGACCAGAGTCTGAAATTCAAACAAAAACATTTCATCATGTGTAACGGAACAATGAAATCTGAGGAATTTCATGTTTTGCTAATGGATTCCAGCGGATTAAGTTGCTCGTTAACTTCAAAAGCAGAAACGTAAGGATTGGAAATGGGGAAATTGTTGACAGAAATTTGCAAATTCATCTAATCTAGCATGAAAGGCTTACCAGGTGTCCATAATGATGCAAGTGTAGTATCTAGTCGAATGTTTTGAATGCCAACACAAAGAAGGGCGAGCGAGACGATGCCGACAAAGATAACGAGTCCTCCGCGTCGCCCAGCCCATTTTCCTACATGTCCAAGTCTACCTTGAAATTCTCCTCGTACCCATAAAGCAAGCCTGCTTCCACGGGCTTTCCCCTGTAAATGTCACAAAGCAATGGAATTAATAGTTACAATATTTTTCTCTACTCTCCACTTGCTATATTTTGCTTCTTACAAGTTTGCAACATGTCTATACTACTACAATGACTTTGGCTCGCGTCACCATCCGCGATAATAAAATTTGTAACCTATGAAGGACGACAGAATTACAACTGGAATTCCTTCCAGAAAACAAAGCATGTAATTTTATAACAATCAGTAGGTTCTAAAAATTTACTTTATGCAATCACGATAATAATTTAACAATGTGACCGTTGTATTGCTTTGTCCCCAAAACATGCGTAGCTTGATCCATATACCCTAGCCCTCAAGTGCCCAACAATAAAACTGATTCATCACTATTTATGACGGTCAATAAGAAAAGGACTTAGCATTAGAATTTGTTGATTGATATACCCTACCCACTAGAGATGCAATAAATGGTCACGTGTACCGCCAGACATCACCACGAAAAGTCAAAACATTTTTAACTAAATGCAGATGATGCCAAGTTTTGAAAAAATTTAGGTAAGAAGGCATAAAGTTAACTTAAGGCAAAGGTCACACAGAACACTACATATCGTAAATGCTCAAATGAGCAAGTCCTCCTACTCAAATAACCCCTCTCCCCAAATGGGTGAAAATTAATAAACCCCCCGGGGGGATTATTTGAGTAGGGGGGAACTGCTAAAAATCGGGCCTCGAAAAATATAGTTTATTCACGTTATAAATGGATCACAAGTATTCATACACGCAAACAGTTTAAATTTAATAAACAATGGCAACTTAATG
>JAHZMZ010003549.1:0-13998 GCA_027743805.1 Lepidocyrtoides sp. E14 | reverse complement strand
TCTCGTTGTACTAAGCACTAAAAAACTTATTTGATGGTGTTTTTGCCGGTCGAAACAACGAACTGTCTTCATGGATGTAGGTATGTAATATCTTGAAAACCGTTGTTTATCAACACTAACGACGACTACGGCCTGGACGAACATGCTCTAGGAAATATAGTCTATGCCCGATATGGTATGGTTTACTACACAGAATAATAACGACGTTACATGCTATAAAAAGAAATTCGAACTGCACCAAAGACTTTATTGCCCGACGACTCCTTCATTTGCCTACATATATTATGTGCTATGTATTAACATTTTTTTCTATTTGCCCTGCCACCACTACCTATAATTTTAATAGTAGGTTGGCTTTCAACACACGCTTGCTTGTTGGTTAGACAATGACTCAACCTTAGAGTATACATAGAATGTAGAAAGATTTCATTATGTTAAACCTCTCTGAACATTGTTGACACCGAAGCTGAAATGTTAACCACCTGCCTCACTCTTTATTGCGGTATGTTGTAAATTCATATTCTAAGGATCCAATTGTGCAATATTTAAGTTTGTAGGTAGGTAGACTGAATTTATTCAATAATCCAATTTCTTGAAAGGAATTTATTCTACATAAGACACTAGTAGTGTCATTATATAGTGCATACACAGATGTGATAATTGTTAGATACTCATAATAGGCAAAGCCAAAAAAACTTACACTGTGCGATATTTACCAGTACAACAATATACAAAAAGTTTCGATTCAGTGGCATGTTTTGAAAGTTTTGCCGAGACGAGGGTATATAGGTATGCAATCACAGCGTTTCCAGTTCAGGAAAGTTTGATGCTATAACTTCTTGCTCAATTCACTTTTTATGATGATGTGCAATTTCGGTGAAAGTATGAACAAACTTTGCATATAATGATTAGCATTTTTCACACCAAAATAGCATAACCAATTTGAACTATGAAATGACCGGAAGAATCACAGAGGTTTGCATAAATATGCATGCATATCTATAAACCTCTTTATGAAGAGTGTCATGTACTGTTAGTACTTTTCTTATCTGGAGTGATAGGTTTTAACTGTGACCATGCATGTATATTTTCCTAACAAATATAAATGAAATTGTAAATGTTTTCTCAGATGATTGTTTCTTGATAAAACGTCGTTTTTCATTTGCGGTGAATCAAGAAGACGCACGGGAAGTTGATTAGTTGATGTAATAACTAAGTGAAACAAATGAAAACACAGGAAGAATTTTCTGGGACTGAAGTTCCAGCCAGTTTAATGTGTTTTAAACACAGCCAACCCATAACCCCTCAACGTGTATTCTTGATTTTGACTAATTTTCACCAGACATTCAATTTTTTGTAACTTTGTTATAATGAAGGTCAGAAAAAAACATCTACCAACAGAAAAATATGTATGTTTTGTTTGTCTACCTGTCTTCTATTACCGCCTCTGTTAGAAATTAAACCAGTTTCAAGGCATTTCCTTTCTTGGGTTCTGGAAAACTAGAATTGGGTTCAAGGCTCGTGTAGTTCATTTTTCCCGACCTAAATTTAATCCATTTAGTCTCCAATAATCACCATGTACATGTTGGATTGATGCAAAAAGTGTAACTGTTTACGCAAATCGACATTACGAAAACAACCACACGATTGATTCCTCTACCGCTATGAACATACCTATTTACACAAAACTTGCACTTGAGAATAAAAATGATTTGATGTATTGAGAAGATGATAAACCGTGAAAGGAACTCAGTAGACAGGTTGATTTAAGTGCTCATGTCAGGTGATGTTAGTTTAATATTTTCTAAACAAGTTTTCTTTCCTTTTTGTAAAAAAATAAAACCGTTCCATCATCCATGAATTTATATGTCAGAAAAATGTGTTTTCAGTAAAAAAAAAAAATGTTACAAGGACGCAATTTAGTTGTGTTTATCCGTGTCGAAATGATATGTTGGCTAATACCAATATTACGCATCACAATCAATGTCTAAGTACCTATACTTTCCCTTCACTGTGTACTCGTTTTTAACAAACTTGTCTACAAGTTGAACAAGCAGTTGCTGAATAAAGGCTCACCACATCACAAGTTTAAATTAACGAACGATGGTTTCGTTAATGTGGTCGAATCCTACAGAATGTTTAAGCAAGTAAAATTTGTTGTTTCGTAAGTATAACATACGTACGTATTAGCTAAAGTCACACAAGGAGAAAATTATTCAAATCAATTCCGTTCTCCTTTCCTCTCCCAAGAGTTTCGTACATCTTGGCCGAAATCACACTGTTCCACGAATTGACAGAATTTTCGTGCGGGAAAGACAGTAAAGATCTCACTTCAGTATTTTCTCTCTCTTTGTGGATGAAAATGCTGTCACCGTATTTTATTTACGTCTTACAAGAAAGAACAAAGAGACTCACTGGGAGTGCTGAGTGTGTTGTTTGCTCTGTTGATAATTTACTCTGCAAAAGTCAAACAGCATGCACACTTTGGTATTCTATTTCCACAAAACTGTACTACTGAATAAGATGCACACAATTGCTTAGCCAAGTGCACAAGTGGCAATCTTCCACTTTTTTAATAGCCTCTTTAAATAATGACAAGAAAATTGCACATAATGGGCGTGTATGCATATAATGCATGTAGGGGACTAGTCCTTGCCACAATTTGCTCTGACTATGGTTGCAAAACTACGTAAAATTTGTTCATAAATACAAGGGAAGCATTGGAAATAAACGAATAAAACAGTGGTCACATATGTCTGGCCTGGTGTATTTAGTGTTTACAGACTTGAACTAACATAGACTATGCTTCAAACTTTTATTAAACATAACAAACGAGCTGCTCTCTGCAAATATAGTTTTTAAGTAAGAGGGGCAATATATTATATTGCGATTCTTTACCATGTCGTATTTTTTTTGTAACTACCAGAGAATTGCAGTAATTGTTGTAAAATATCATTGTTCCTTGATTTTTGTTGAGTTGTTGGAAGAGAAATTCTCTGCAGTGTATATGACATGTCCAAATGCCTAATCCTTGTAAATACAATTTGTTAATTTATGTTGGTATAGACAAAAGGATTTTGGGGTGTTATTAGCTGGTTGGTACGTATTTCAATGAACAGTATGTAAACGCCTTGATATTATATGTTTCGTTTACATCAGGCTTAATGTTTGCTCTATTTACTTTAATGCGTCCATCAAGAAAATCTGTTGTGGCTCCAGAGACCGAAATATCCACACCTCCAAACAATATTTTTGTGGAATGGCTATTGTGTACATTGTGAATGTTCTAACACTCTTGAAAATGTGAACATGCATGCATATAAAATCCACTAATAATAGGTGAGCGTCTA
Organism: Lepidocyrtoides sp. E14; assembly: GCA_027743805.1. Classification (NCBI taxonomy): domain Eukaryota; kingdom Metazoa; phylum Arthropoda; class Collembola; order Entomobryomorpha; family Entomobryidae; genus Lepidocyrtoides; species Lepidocyrtoides sp. E14. The sequence goes on along the minus strand of JAHZMZ010003549.1, from coordinate 10,648 downwards.
AACAGAAACTTTCTCTTTCTGCCGTCCAAGGAATAAAGGTGAAAGTAATAGACGGCTGAGTTTAGTTGCTCAGCAGTTGCAAGCCCAGAAGCAGAATATGAAAAGGAGTTGAATTGAAAATGGATGAACAGCGTGGTGTGGCATCAGCAGCCGTAGTAGTTTCCAGTAGTTATGAAGTAGTAGTTACTTAAATGTGTAGATTTTTGTGTTTGTGCATGTGTGTTTGAGGAGAAGGAAAGAACTGATAGAACTGTGCCATTCAACAGCACAAGTGTAGCAAGGAGGAGGGCTAGTTGCTGCTGCAGAGGAGAGAGAAAAAGTTTGGAATCGGAGTTCTCTTTTACCACCGCCACTCCACTTCATACCACACAGTAAAAAAAACTTGCCAGTGAGTTTGAATGTCTATGTGTTAGAATTGCAGGCAAGCAAGTAGCGATGGTTGTAAAGGAGCATTTCCCTAGTTGGAATATTATAGTGACCTGCTTCGGTTAGTTCTAGCCATTTGGCTGTGCTCATGCAGAGAGGACAGGTTGCTGATCCCGTTTTAACTGCATTCAATACCACGTGCTATGACATTGCTGCTAGTGCATATCTACGTGCATTATGGCACTTGAGTGAAGGGAATTGTGTCTTTTTCTTTGGCATTTGTCGCCAAAATTACAGACAATAAAAACTGTTTATTTGAAGTTTTGATATTGTGCGGTGGTAGTAGTTGTGTAGAGAGAGGAGGTGACACAAGTTATGATGGTGAAAGTTTGGCGGGTTTAATTACAGAGAAATGAGGGAGAAAACTAAATCCTCTCATTTGATACGTAAGGATTACAAGTGAAAATAACTTGAAGAGGAGAAGAAAAAAAATCTTCCCTGAAAGCAAGATTAAATGAGAGAGAAGTTGTTGTAAACTTTCTCCTTTTTATTTGAAAGGTATACAAAGTATTAAAGACATGGTGTACATACGCGTATAACTTGTAGTTCACACTCCAATTTACTCAACTAGTTCCGTTTTTTTTACCCGAAACGTCCTCATGTCTTTCCTGACATCACGTTCTAATAAGTACTCACAACGTACTCAACCGAACATGGTAGCATTTTTCTCTTCTCTGAATTAGCAGTTATTTTTTGAGGATAATTACTGGAAAGTGGTGTGATGTTGAAGCTACTACATACTATGAACATGCTCTTTCAAAGTGGAATAATTGTTCACGAAAGTGTGTGAAGTGAATGTTGAATTATGTACATGTTCCGGAACTGTCATCCTTGTCCTATTTGTATTTATGCACACTGTGTGGTGGTCGTGATACAGTAAAAATGGCATTTCGTTTCTACTTGGTTTTTGTGAACGCTAGTGATTTTTGAAAATAAATTAGAGATTGTGTGTGGGACTGCATTTACATAGTAGTTTGGTTAGGAGGATAATTTAATGCCATTGTTTTCATCTCTATACTGATGGCTGAACTTATCATAAGTTCAACAAAAGCCAAAGACAAAAGAGTCTTCCTTTTGTGGAATAGAACCAACTATGACTTTTGATCATTTCATTAAAATCAGAATCGTCAATTTCTGTACCAAATGTGTTTTTCCTTTATGTCTCTATTGATTTCATCATCATCATCATGAATTTAATGAACGAAAAGATGAAAAGAGTTTTTCAAAGGTTCAAAAATGAGGTCACATTGCATTGCCGTGAAAAAGGGTTGTTGTGTGCAGTGTATAAATACTAAAAGTAATCTCAGGCACACAAAAGTTCCTGATGATGGGATACAGGGTTCACGTCACAGATACCAATATCAGTTAAGTAAAATCATTTCTGTCCGATAGAAGGTACATTTTTGGAGCATAAGGAAGGACAAAATGAATGGGTTGATAGATACACTTGTACTATTCCCAAAGTTTAAAAGAGTTCATTGTAGCAAAGATAAGTGAATAGGTATTTATAGGTATATATTTACAGATGGCAGATGGATAATAATAATAGCAAATGCAAAGATACCCTCTCAACATCTAATTCGTCCTTTTTCAGCTGTTACTTTTTTGAAAAGAAACGAAAGGAGAAAGCAAAGAACGTTTCAACTGGTCCTTTCATCCTGTCACGGGAGAGTTGTGACCATTCTAGCGTAACAGTAATAAAAATATGTATGTACATTGGATGACATATGCATGCATATTCCAGTCTGAATAAGAAAAAATAGGTAGACACAAAAGGAAATGTATGTATGCACCATCTCTCTCTCTACTATAATGCTATTCATAGGTGCAACTCACTTGTGTGCAAGTTCAAATAAATATTGAGTGTATCTGTGTATGTACTTATAAAAATTCACCGCTTTTTTGGAGATTGGAACACATTTCACTTTTCTTGTTGAACTACTAGAAAGAAGTCAGTTGAACTTTGCGTGCTTTTATCTCTGTAAACTCGTTTTTCTGGCTGACTCACTTGTCGGTTGTCGATACTTTGACGTTTTTACCCCTCCTTACCTACCACGTCTATTTTATTATCCGATCATGATATAGCCGCAGCAGCTATACCGTCAGAAATTGGCGGAGAACAGGAGCCTGCATGGTTGACTTTTTGACGTCTATGCTTTATTTATCGTTATCTACTACCACTACTACAGGTTAAATGTATTTACGTATGTACATATGTGGAACAGCGAATGGAGCTAACTGGTGAGTTGCAGTACTTTTTCCCAATTCTCACATTTCCTGTCATTCTGTCTTATGAGTTGTAAAAGCGTACGTACTTTGGGATGTAAATGTATGTTGGGTGTATGCATTCATAACGAGGGACAAATGCAGGACAGAAGTTTCAAGAAGAAAAAAAAATGTTGCAGTATGGCCAAAATAATAAATTTGTTGCAGACTTTTGACTTTGTACAGAATCCCTTATTTTGTCGCTAATATTAAATTGTTACATTTCAGACAAGAAAAAAGTGTCAGCAGCACTATAAAAGTACAAAGTGAAAGAAGCACTTTATATAAAAGTGAAGAAGTGTCAAGCAAGACATGTGAAAACTTGAAATGTATTTAGCATATCTACATGTAGACAAATTTTCCCTGAAAGCTTAGCATTTGTTGTAGTGTCATATCATTGCAAAGCTAAAGTCGAGAAACATTTAGAAGAACATGAAATTGAATTGTGGTAAAGTAAGATGTGTGTGACTTGTGCGTTATCGTAACGCCTACATATTTGACAGAAATGACAACGTAGAGTCACCAGTGGAAAATCAATTTTCCGTGTTGGATCATTTTGTGCTGGAAAACGGAACCAGGAGGAGAAAATGTAAGTTTATGTATGAAATGTTGAAAATTTCCTTTTCTTTTAATTTAGCCAAACTTACTATAAATTTCATGTGATTGCTGCCCTAAATAAAGGGTGGTGAAGGTATAATTTATGTTATGTTGTAACAAGTGGGTTATGTGAAAACTGTATGTGTGGCATTCGAGGTTGTATTGTTGGAATCTTTGGTACTGCTGGGAAGTCTTAGAACACTACTAGTTCTACTTCTTCGTAGCATGAAGATATAATTTCATTATGTGTAACCATTTGATTATACTAATAATATAATCATATTTACAGACCAGAAATACCTGTATGATACGAAACGCAGAGTATAACATTGGATCGATGAAGTTGTGGAATAAATTTTTTATTCGAGAATGTCTCTTGGGTTTCTTATTCTTCTTCTTTCTCCAAGATTCCATCATCATCCACAATATTTGTTTTTTAACTTTCTGATCAAAAATGAATCAGCTTCATGCAGAGTTTCTGATAATGTGTAGAGGTAGAACCTCGGCAAAGCTTTGCATCTAAATATGTTATCTGCAAGCACCACAGGGATTTCAAATTTTTTACCTGAAGTAACTACGTCTACTTGTTACCGCTTTCTTACCTTTCCTGCTTTACAATAACTAAAAATATCTACGTAATAAATATGTAGGTATCCATATGTACATGGTATGCCGTACCATGTTTTCAACAGAAGTAATTTCTTGTTACATACTTTCACCTCATTTCATTTTTATTATTATACTCTGTGTCCCTCGCATTCTTCCCACAATTTCCTTTCTAGCTTTTACCATAATTTTGTAATAATTTGCATCGCCTCGTTTTTATCTAACCTAAATTACATGGCATCATTTTTATAACAGCAATTACGCTTGGTTTCCCCATATTCCACTGTAATGCCTCATCATTATAGTGCAATATGTGGATAATAGTCTCTTGGAAGGCAGTTCAATGTTCTAGTTGACCCAGTAGTATAATTAACCTTAGATTCTCCTTATGCATATCACCAACATTTAAAATTTATGTACATGCATTCATCATCATCATAGACTAGACACACTGCCTTCTTATTTAGGTGTAAACTCTGATCTACTTGCTTTATATACTGATACTGCATAGTCGTCATTACCAAGTACTCCAATCCCTATATCATTTTCATCAGTTTCCGTTCATAAATTCTCTTATCCTGTAGAGCACGTCCGCCAGCTTACAGCAATATATGTATGCTATAAATTGTATCGTTGGCTTATCTGATAATCTTAACATACATAGTTTCTAGTTTCTACTCTGTAATAATAATCGTATTGTGTGCAGCAGATTAACATAGCGCTGCTGAACTTGGTTGATGCAATGCAATGCATATATATAGAAAGCTCGTAGTAGAAATGGTTGATCTCATTTGTATTTATTCTGCAATGCATTGTGTTTATTCCTGATGCGTTGTTGTAAACACCATCAAGCTTTTTTCTGTTTTTGACTGTAATTAGGTTTACTTAGGAGATTGAAATTTCTGCCAATCTCTCTGTTCACTGGTAAACCTAGTAATAAAAAATGTACGATAAACGCATCTCGTTGGTAAGTACTGTGCAGCGCACTGGTGGTGGATCATAAAACAAACAGCTCCAATCCAATTCAAGTTTGAGTCTCGGGAAAGATAAATGTAAGGTACGTACATGTATGACATTGATCGGATCCTTATGTTGTGTTCCAGATAAACATTCTTCGTACTTTTTGAGGAATTTGAATGAAATTGCTGTTGTAGTAAAACCAGGTTTATGTATTTTTTTTCCACTATTTATTTATCGGAAAAACGATCAAATCTATTCCAAAAGATTTTCCAGAACGCTTGTCTCTTTTTTCTCTACATTGAGTGAAATAAGTGGAACAATAGCAAGTTTTGTAAGTATAGTGTATGTTCTTATCAAACGATTTATTATGCATTGAAACAACTTTCACGACGGGAAAAGAGAACATAAAAAGTAAAGATTAAAACCCTCCACCAATACGGACACTATATAGTCCTTTGCAACAGCAAAATATTGCTTTTTTACCATGCTTAAACCTTCACATTCTGACAAGTTTCATATTTTCCCTATGGATGATCACGTTGCGTTGTCTATGATGTTTGACATTTTGTTAATTGCCCGGAAAAAGTTTCTCGATGCAGAGAAAGCATATTATTTACAAAAGAGACAACATATTACACAATTGTAATGAATATTTTTATTATATGGATCGATGTTCTACCAATATTAATGTCATGAATATGGCAGTAATATTAATATTCATCAGAACAAAAGAAAATAATTACATTTCACGAGTCTCCCAATACTTACAAGCAATGAAATTTGAAAGGCTTGCAGTACAAAAAAAACTTAAGCTATAGCAATGAAATATTTTCAAAAATGCAATGCTTATGTTATTTCAAAAGCACAATTCAACAAATGACCTTTACAAATAGATAGCAGTAATATTTCAGTTTATTAACAACGGCATTCGAATAAAATGTATATTCAAGCTGCAATTTTTGATTTGTGCACTCGTTGCAAGTAAAAAGTGGCTTTTCTAAGCTCAAACAGATAAACGCAAATATGTGGCCAACAGATAGATAGGAACATTTTAATATATCCAACTTAAACACAACATTTTGGCTTTTGACTAATAGTCCTACGTAGAACCAACATGCATAATATGCGGCAAGTTTTTGATGTTCACTCATTTCCAATTTACAGCAAAAACTCACCCTGCATACTCTACTCATAGCAAACAGAAATTTTCTTCAAACATCATCATATCATATGACTCATGTGGTAAAATCTGAATGTACGCCTGAAGGTACTACTACGTCCGCCATATAGGCAAACATGATATACGAACATGATATTAATTAGTATGATTTGCACTGATACACAAGCTCGTACAGGGATAATGTAATAACGATTGCAATTCTGATTCCCTCATTAAATCTGTAAGCCAAGAGCAAAGTCTTCTATAAATATTGAAATAGCTCGTGTACGTCGAATTTCGTACAAAGAAATGCATGTAATCTTTAAGATCAAAGAGGAGTTGTTTTATTAAACATATTGTTTTGCAAAATGAAAGATACTCTACGGTTACCTAAAGTTTCGCCCTAAAACATTTGTCTGGCTTCACTCAATAAGTATGGCATCTTATGTACATTTTTAGGTTAATATATGGGGTTTTTTGCTTAGATGGCTGTGACTCTTTGCCACAGACTGAAGAAATAATGGATCAGAATTTCCAACAAGACTTGGGATATTATATGTCATCAAAAGCAAGAAGCATGCTTGTGCATGTAATTTAAAAATCTTTCTTTGGATGATTTTAAATGAGGATATTATGAATAGGATTATTTAAAGAGCTATACTTTTCTTTCTCTAATTTTAATAATTACATGTACAATAGTGTGGAAAAAGTAAATACCATATAAAATGTAAAAGTTATTGTTTATTTGTTCCATGCTTCATGTGTGTGTGTGGGAGAAGCTAAAGCGCATTATTTTCGCCATAAAAGGATTGAACACGTCATGGCTCATGGCTTATCTGAACACTGTAAGCGCACACTAACGAGCATCGTACGTACATATAAGAGGGTTTAGAAAGAACATTCTCTCACCACAAACTCCATATCATCACAACTTTTCATGCGGTTCAGTTTAGACAGTTATTTAGAAGGATGGACTGTCAACTGTATTGAGTTTTCCCTAGTCTCAGCTTTCTCCTCTGAAGAGAAAGGAGAAAACATCTTTCTGTTCTGAATCCCTACGGCTTCCCCTGCTCACATTATAATCATCATCGTCATATCTGCAAGTTACATGAAATATGTCCAATGCTTTATGTGACAGCTTTTTCGCTTGGGGAATCAACGCAACAACATCAAAAAGCTTTTCTTATTTATTTATTCAATACTGGTTTACTGGATGAGTGTGCGTACGTATGGAAGATGAGAGCTCAGCTCAATGTGATACTTAAGTTTATTATTAGACATTGCATTGTGCCAAATGTATTATATGTAATATTGTATTTTAACACGAAGAAATGTGAGAGCATATGGTAAGCGCATAAAATAGTCCCTCGTCGTCGTGAGCTTATTTTTACGAAATGGGTTTAGTTTAGCATGGCGCGAAGTAAACCAAAAAAAAAAAGTTTTAATTTTATTTGCCACACATTCAGTTTTAATAAAAGTAAATAGGTTGTGTTACACTTCATGATTTCAGAAGAGCAATGTAATGTCAACAAAACATATTTACTTTTCATGTAACTTGTTGAAAGGGAATAGGGAACTGTATTTTTATAGCAAACGGAAAATATACAGACAATAAAAATGTCAGGAAAACACGAAAGTGTAAAGTTACGCTGGAGCGACAAAATTCAGTCATTTTAAAAACTCGGAAGTAGCCATATTAAACCGTTCATCCTGATCTGATAAATCTTTCCCCTGAGCTATATGAGATAAACTGATTCACTTTTAGTAGAATAAGCTATATATACCTAGTTTTCCGCTGATTGTGTCACTCTCTGCTAAAAACATAAACGCTACTGATTTTTTATTATTAGACACTATTTCCTCATTCAAGTCTTCATAGTCAAGTTGGGCTTTAACTTCCATTCAACACCTAATTGACCTTCAGTGTATAGTATTTCTATCGTTTGTTCGTTTACTATTGTTTTCATTTAATGACTACGGAAGTTTCACAGTTAACAAGTATGTACATGGACCTCTAGTTTTTTTATTTGGTAGTTTGAGTTTGGGAACAGCTAAATTGATCTCAATAGTTGATATATAGCTCACAAATTGTAAAAGCAATATAACAACCGTGATATCATTTCACTTTAGTATTGTGTGCCGTACATTATTTCTCTATTTTTTACATTTGTAATGTAATAAACTGCAATACCTTTTTTACCTCTGATATTAGCAAGGGATCTTGGTACGTTTTTTTGGTAGGCCTTATTGTTATTGCATTGTAAAACTTCAATTCGAAGCAGAAAAAGTAGTACAATGAACGACGGGATTTCCCTTGTCGTGTCTAGTTCTGTTTCCTGCAGTTGTAACGAACGAGTAAATGCTGGTACTGACGATTTTCTACTTATCTGCACCACCATCCAGTGTAGCTACAATTTTCAAGCACGCATAGTCATAGTACATAGTTTTGGCATGGTCATACTGACACAAATAGAAAAAAGCATTAGCGAAATGAATGGACGATACTTTCTTTATCAGTAAAATCATATAATATTCATTCACGCATGTAGGCTGTAGGAATTATCGGACAGTAATGTGCTTCAAGCATACATCCATACATTACTACTGGCTAGAAAAGTTTGAACATTTTACTGTGATTCCATTCAGTTGGCTATATATTCCTAATGGCGTATATTTTTATAGATTACCTTTCACACTTCTTTTGGCTTTTAGCTTGACAAGCGTGCTGGCAGATTGCTGCCACTGTGTTGCATTGCATGGCATGCAGTTTTCCTCATTGATGTTGATGGTATTGGATTTGTTGTTTTCACTTCTCACGATTGAGTACTTGCCGACTGGGATAGAAAGCTGTGAGTAATTCTCGTGAGTGAGAGACTCTAATAACATCACACTTTCTACAAATGCCTGTCCAACCAGCCCTTTTTACTGCTTCTTTTATAGAAGGACACGAGGATTGTTAAAAAGAAGTCGTGCAAACTCACACGATTTCTTTCAGCAAGTTTTCTATTGTACGTTCTCTTTTAAGCTTCTTCTGTTCAAACTATACATACCTACATTGATGCTGAAAGCAATTAGGTTAGGTAAGCTATTCGAGAAAGATTAGGTATATCCATACAAAACACAGTATGATTAATTTCGCTTTTATGAATATTCCCTCCCATTTTTACTATTGTATCGAGATTGACATGATTAGAAATAATGAATCACTTCAAAAAATTCCGTTCGTTCCGGAGCTATCATTTCTGCATACCAAAAGAACTGACAAAAAGTGGTTCCTACCCCTTTGTTTTTTCATATCACAGTTTGGTTTTACTAGTATAAACCAACGGGTACCCCTCATTTAGCTAAAAGCTGCTCATTAGTCAAGTGACAATGAGACTTTTTCCTTGATTCTTAGATGATAGTGATAGGGAGAAGTAGCAGAGAAACAAATGAGTCGTTTTACAGGTAAAATAATATTGAGGCTTTATTATCAAAAGATGAAAAACATACCCTAACCCTTATGTGTAGCACATGTTCATGTATTTTAGGTAAGTAATCTATCATTGTGACTCATATTTTTGGAATATTCAGAGATGGTGAACATTTCGTAGTCGTCAACTATTAGTGTCCTATAAAGTGGAGAATTTTAAGAACCAACCTTCTCGTAGTTTAACAGATGACGCCATTTTTCAACGTTTTTAAAGCTTTCAATCATTTCATAGTCTGCCTGCATCAAGTCATTAAATTTTAGTCGCAAAGGCGGTAGCAGCAAACTAGAACGTGTTGTACGAGAAATTGGTATGAATGCTTAGCGGAATAGCGGGAAGAAAAACAGTTTGATTGATATTATCAGCATTGATTAATATTAAGTATTTTCCTTTAGTAGTAGTATCATTAAAATTGAGCCTGGATAGAGTGAGAAAAATCTGGAATAGGGTCCTAAAAAAACACTGTCTACAACTTGCGTTGTCGTTTTACTCAACGTGTTGTAAACTAAAGAACAAAATACGTACATGATGTTTTAGTTAAGTGAGAATACTACTGTTTGCAAAGGCATAGCATCGCAACATGACATAAAATTTATGTAAGTATTTTTACCGCTTAGAGCTCTAGAAGTACAATTCATATTATTACATTTTTCTCTTTCAATATAAACTTTTTGTCGCTACTTTTGTCGCACGCCTGGCGTACAACAGAACACGCTGCCGACTGTGGCAAACTAGTCGACGGGAGTTTTTCTTTCTGACAATTCCAAGGAAAAATATCCAGTCTGAAAAATATGACAAGCGAATGGTAACACTAGAAGTTACACAGGTATGCAGGTTTATTGACTTTATACTAACAAGGAAGGTCTCACAACGAATTAAAACCTACAGCCATCTCAAACACCGTTTCTTGTAGAGCTTTCCATCCTGATTCTTGCTAGCATAGTCATTTCCCGAATGCGCTGTGGTAGGGGGGTCACGTGCGGTCAAATGTTTGTGTTGGCGGTAGAATGGTGGAAACTTTTTGACTCGGAATTTGTTGAAAATTGGAATGATTTTACAATTTATCGAGCTGATAACGATTTTGGCCTTTAAACATGTTTTTACTGATAACACAGCTTCCATCGGCAAAAATTGTATCATCGAAATTGGCTGACAAATATGTAGA
>JAHZMZ010003548.1:0-32069 GCA_027743805.1 Lepidocyrtoides sp. E14 | reverse complement strand
GGGTAAATTGTCAACATTTTGAAATATTTTTTCAGAAACTTTTTAATTGACATAGTTAACTAATTTGTGATTGTTTATTATCCAATTCAGGTCGTGGTTTCTGGGGATAAGATCCGGTACTGCGATGCACATTTATAATGTGAAGTAAACTCACAAATGTAAATTCTCGAGTCAATTTATTTCGGGTATGAAAACAAATGAACAAGACAAGAAAAGTGAAAATATAATAACAATATGATTTTCATTGATTTTAAGACATATACATGATATTTTTCCAGCACGGCACGTCTTATTGATGACCAGAGGAATATTCCTTATTACTTACACACATACGTATGTACTATTCCTTATTCCGTGTGTAGCGAAACTACTCTTTCTTTCTGCTGAAGCTATATTAGGATCATATCGTTGGTTTTTTCTTTTTTCCCTTATGTCAATCACATCGTCTTTAGTATGTTTATAAACTCTTATGATTGTCATAAAGTGTTGTATAATTAAAAATGCATATTTGGAATCGTCTCCTTGCTAAAGACATGACATTGTAAATAGTTTGCTTAATAAGTGGAGCTTTCCCTACGTAGGTGTTCATTTTACACTCAAAAATTACTTTTACGTCATCTTAAAGTAGGTCAACAATCAGTAGTGTGTATACTATACTTTATGCATTCTCGAGCAAGGCAGTGCCACAGCACATTTTTTGCATTTTTTATCTTTAAAATTTACATAGATCACTGTTTCTTTCCAATCTCCTTATTTAATATTTATCGTTTTCCTAGCAGATGTACAACTTGTATGTAACTTACAACTTGTCGGTAACAAGCAAACATTTTTTATTCATGGTCTACGGCTAATAATGTCAGCATCCTATCCTTTTCTATTTCATCAGAGCCATGCATCTTACTTACCGTCCGACTCAATGCTTATTTTGTCTTTCTTTTTACTGCCCTTTTAGTTTAACCCAGGTTTGACGTTTTTTCAATGCATCGAGGTTATAGGTTTATTCCAGCCACTCTCTTTTGACAAAGCAGGCATTCTATATCAAAATTGAATTAATATGTCACTGTAAACAATTAATTGGTTACACTGGCATCACAATAATAATGAGTTTTGAGCAGCAACCTTATAAATAATATGATCGATATTATGGATAATGGCTTCTAAAATTTTCCGCTAACGTGACAATTCGCGTGTTGTATTCAGTGAATGATACCTTGCTTATTGGTATTACATGTTATATATATCATCCATTCATCCTGAGTGAAAACTCAATTTGAACTTTGCACACCATTAAAAATCATTAATTTTCATAACGTTCGTTCTATCATTATCTATAAGGATTTATTCGCAGCCTATTACTTTAAGAATTTTTCAGCTTTTAAACGAAATTAGCATCAACGAACTCTAATCTCATTCTTAATTACTTTAAGCATACTTTACAACAGGAGACGCAGACATTAGAGTATCTCGTACTTATTGATGCTTCTACAATTAAAGCGTGGGAAAGCAGCCATTTTGATCTGCATAATATACAGATTAGCAACAATACTAATCTCTGACAACACTAAAAAATAGAATAAAAAGCAAATGGTTTCTGAGTCGCTTCAAATCGCCTGGATTTCATGCATTTGTATGATGTCAAATTCCAACGTTTTCCATCATGACATCAAATCAACTTGTCACATCCTCCCGTTGCTCCTGCCTGCCACCACCATACCAGTCGTACTGTCCATGATAAAGTACTGTCCCTGATAACACCGTACTTATATTCACGTTGAAATCGAACATAAATTCTCACTCTCATGCATTTCGACATTTCATTTTTCTATTCCTTTCGCATATTCATTAACCAGTGTGCAATTGTGTTGTGGCTCTAAAATCTTTTTTACTACACTTGACAGTGAATGAGGAATTATTAATAAGTGTAGCGGAGCGGTGTCTGAGCCGAGCTAGATGCATAACTATAAAGTTAACATATAACATGATCATGTTTTGCATCATGCACATTACAGCCCATCTCGTCACTAAAGTTGACATTGGACCAAATCACAGTCACCCTCGGTAGTCGTAGTACTAGTACACCTCAAAGCTTGGAGAAATCGGTGAGGGGATAAATTAAATAAATATAATACAATACTACTGGGAAAGCATTTATTCATTCTGTTCTGCGGTTCTGGCTTCGTGCTGTCCAGTCAGGTTTTTTAAGACGTTAACACAGGCGCAATGCTAAGTTTCTCTTATGTTGTTGAGATTTTAGCCTATTTAAACTACGTACTTTTCAATTGTATAACAACCCTGCTGCAGTGCTTACTTACTTACATGGTGTTCATCATTGTGGTCACATATTTGAGACTAGTAGACACGGATAAGTTTGCATACCGACGTTTCGGTGTTTTCGGTTAACGTTCAGAATTACATGTAATAAAGCAACTAAAGAAAGCACTTTAGTTTTCTCTGATCTACCAACATTAATTACGTGTTGATCGTAAGTGAAAAAAACACTTTTCAGTGCAGTAAAGTTTTCCGATCCCACCAGGAAAATGATTAAATCCAAAGTTCCAGTCACAGCTATTCGAACGGCTGCAGCTATATTCTGCATTTTTATGATCAACTTTGGTTGTTTTGCTAATGGGGACGACATCAACGTCCACGGCAGCAGCGACTACAATGAAATTGATTTTGCATATTCAAATGATGATGGCAACAAGAGCAACCCATACTCAGAACAGCCTCCTGAAGAACATAAAATTAATAATGGTTCAGTTTCTGAACCAGGTAAACCTTCAGCACTTGATACATGTATAGTGAAAACATTATCTGAGGCAATGTAAATCAGTAAAAGTTGATTTACTTACACCAGCACCTTGTTTTACTAGGGGACCTGAACGACTTGCTTGAAGACCATGTACCTTTACCCAAAGAACACGAGGAATTGCCGGAAGAGGATGCCGAAGAACACGAAGATTACGACGATGATGATAATGATAAAGACGACTATGAGGAAGAAGCAGATAACCGTACCTTGTGTAGTGCACCAAACTGTGACTTACAAAGCATACCAGCAATAGACGTAGTGCCTGCAAAAGCAGAACATGAGAAGGGTGAAAATCCTTTGAAACCTGATACAAAATCATACAGGAAGAGGAATTCTAGTTATAAATTTTGGTAAGTATACTCTGAGGCACTAAATTTTCTCTTGCACTTTCTCTTACAACACAAACGAGTATTATGATTCTTTTAGGGACTTTAACAATTAAAAAAATGAGTAAATAATATCGTATTCTCAAGAAAAGAGTTGATAGTTCTACTCAGCATGCTGAATGCAAAAGTCCTCAAAAACCCATGCAAAAAAAGATACCCCAATAATAAAAGCCATTAGCCGAACAAAAATGAACGTGAAACATCTCACAAACCGTTTGTTATTTTCTTTTCTTTTTTCATCCAAGTCTGGAGCAGTATATAGCATTAATGCGTTCCGTTTCCACCACCATATCTACTGTAGATGCAAATGCTGCCAATGATGAGGAATCTGAGGTTTTACAAAGGTGCCGTTGAACGTTGTTCCTCGATCCTGACTCAACCGATCGTTAACGTGGAAGGTCAGAGGAAGGGAGCTTCAGCTCATTGGAATTTCCCCACCAACATTGGGCCTATGCCTTCGGCAAGTAGCAGCGAGGATGAGTCCGTCCATGAAGATTTGAGTGATGATGATGATGATGATGAATATGAAGATCCATCAGTGCAACTAACTTTTCCAAAATTTACATCAGAGAGAGACGGATATGGATACGTGGAAGAGGCTGATGATGATAAGACTAATAGTCACAAATATGGACTCGTTTGGGCAATGAACCATCTCGTGCACCTGTCTCCCTCCATCTTCTTAATGTTCTTTGTTGGTTGCGTTGTAGGTACCATTATCGGAATGCATTTCCTGAAATATTACACAAAAACTATGGTCAGCAAGAAGTACACACCGAAAGCACCCAAAATTCCTGATTCGCCGCCCAATTATCAAACTGCCTGTGCTGCCATGTTAAAACGAGGCCAGAATCAAGTTGTTTGACCGTTGTCGCTGACAATTTAAGGTAAGTTCTCAATTTCATAGTTAATATGATCACTGTACGCAGTCCAATTGTTTCAAGACTAAGACTCCTTCAACAGATCGGTATTATTTTTGGTTTTGTTTAACTTTTTTGAAGTTCCATGACCCAACAAGTTTTCTTCAGGAGCGTTACATTTTCGGCGCAGGTAATTTAAGCAAACTTTAGCAAAGATACTTACCAAGGAATACAAGTATTGAACACTTTTTAGTAAGCATCCATACTTTATTTTAGAATTTGCGTAGGTACTTATCTTTTTACATATTACATACTCCATTTTTAAAAATTAGCTGATTTACTGCATAGACATAGGCTTAGTTCGTGTTAGTGGTTTCCTTTCATATACCATTTCTTAATATGTATGACACTGAGCAGTTATTTCTTTACGTTAAACGCTTGTTAGTATTTATACACCTCTGTATTCTGATCGATAAAAAGTGACAAAGCCTCATTTTCTTGTAGTGTAGTGTACCTCAAAGAATTTTTACAGTTTTTGTTAGTTTTCTTTGAAATGAATAAAGTAAATTGACTATATTAGCATAATTTGTTTGTGTGCGTATATAATGCAGATTTTATTTTACATCAACTGTATGAATAAAGACAAAACATAAAAATCGACAATCATGGAATATTATGGTTGTAACAGTATGTCATCTTTTGCAAATAAAAAATATTATTGTTAAGAAAAGATGAAATAGTAATTTATCAATAATTGTCAATCGTTTCATAAAATACGCTCTTTAATGGATGGCATTTTAACCTTAAAAATACATTCATTTTCTACACTTCATTTCATAATCCATTAGAACATCAACTACTATTCATTACTCTGATCTGATTTCATACAATATGATCGCTCTTCACTTACCTTTTCACCATCAATTTGCAGCCGACACCCAAAAAAACGACATCTGAAACTTAAACCTACAACAAGATGAAGATACTGATGAATGAATAGCTGATGAAAGCAAAAAAACAACCCGTTTTTATGCTACAAAACAAAAGTAGGGTAAGCTAGTTTTTGGAGCATTCATTTCCAAATAAGCTGTACGAGTAAACGATCAATTCATCTTTCAGCAGCAATAGTATGTATATGCGTTTCTATCCCTTTTGCTGTGGCTGATGGTAATGATAGCTTGAAATCACATACATACATACACATCATGGTCATTGTTGCATCATCATCGCAAAATATATGACCATTTTACCATTCATTTCAAAAATGGAAAAATGTATTAGAATTCATTAATCTTCTAAATCCTAATTGGCGTCGTCTGTTTTCATTCAAAGTACAAATTTTCGGTAATAAAAAACCGTGTTTTACCATCCCACAAAACATGCATTGCATTATTATCATGATGATCCTGATCATCAGATTCAGAAGGAAGGGGAGATGAGAATCACAAAATGCAACGGGAATTTATTTTAAGCAGGCTTGATGATACCAGAGAGTAGAGAGAGAGAGAGAGAGAGAGACGAGCGGAAAGGGAGAGAAGAAGGAGAGCTTTCTTTGACAAAAAATAGAGCTGAATGGTGATCATGAAAGGATTTATTGAAACGAGGTCAGTTACCACTGAAAGAGTTAAATGCAGCATAAACTTCCCATTTTAATTCAATGAGGACTTACATTCATAATGTTGGTACAATAATATAATACCATTATACAGAGGAACTTTCAATGGGAAACTGAAATAAAAATCCTACTAAATACATGCATAATGTACAATTCACTCTTACATAAATATGATATGATATTGTATATCTGTTGATGGAGCAATAATGTAAAGCACATTATGCATTCATTTTTTGTGCTGATTTGGGAAACAAATAATTAAATTGAAAATACGTAATATCAGAGAGAACTGTATGACTTCAAAACGAACAAAATGCTTAAAATGTAAATATTTTACTTGTACTACTACGCAGAACCCATAAAAAAGTAGCTTGTTGAGAGTAAAATATAAGTTTTGTTTAGCCCAGGATTATAGTGCACCAGCTCACACTGTAAATTATTGTTTTTGACTGTTTATAATAATTTTTTAAGAAAGAGAATTAGCTGGTATCCCACACCAGTTGATGTACTACACTAGCTCATGCTAAAGTTTGAAGAAACAGTGTATCATGTAACCCCAAAAAATCGCAAGAGTCATCGTGCCTTTAATATTGTGGTGGTGCATAGGTAGAATGAGTTTTTTTTTCACACACTACCGTGTAAACCAGATCATAAAAAGTTATCGTTTGGTATCATTTGAAAGGTTAGGGTCAGCAATAAACAACCACTTTTTCAGTTGAAATTTTTTATCTCTGCTTTGCTTCTCTAAACTCCAGGTTCTCAAAATAATACATCATATCATGATGGGATTAAATGTATTTTGAGCCAGGCCTGTTTTTAATGGACGAATCTTGAGAAAACGGTAACATGCATGAAAACATTTTTTATTACTGCTACTACTACTACTGCTGGTCCGTCCCTTGCTCCGTTCCATTTGAATAGGGAGTCAGATACGATCACAGAAGCAGAAGTAAATATTCATATTCGAAGAGCAGAACAACAAGCTCACATAAAAGTGTACCTTGTAGTAGTATATATTGAATAAGTACCAGGGTAAACATGCAGATCCTTTACTTTGCAAGTGTCTGTCAAAAAGGAAAAAAAATGATACGATATATGATCATGTAACTACTTAAGAGTTACACAGACAGAGCTCATGCACTCACTCATCAACTCTTACAACTTTTTTTTTAGCAGAACTGCTCATGTTTCACTCAACCGGCCCGGCATTGAGTAAGGGGGTTGTTTATATATTGCTTGATTACTTGCGCTGAGATTTTTTGTCCACTTTTATTTTTAAAAGCATACACGACGGGAAATGAGTTTGAAAAAATGTGGAAACAGCAAATAGATTTTTATGAGGTTGACACAGAAAAATATATTATGCTTTATACGTACACACAGAATACATGGCGTATTGCTTGGTGTGGTGATGACGCAAGTAATGCACATTATAATCTTGTATGTCTATCTGCATGGATGAATGGAGTTATGGAACGGATCTGAAAAAGCCACAGAGAACAAGTCTGCTAAAAATTACCCCTTGTTTCCTGTGTCCTCTCCGTAAAATGGATAAAACGCATTCAAAGGCGTTGTTTCTACTTTCCTGTGAGTGGCATATTATAGCCGTGGCCAACACACCGGAATCGGGGATATGAGCTGAGGACACACATATGCTAGTTTTAAGAAGAGAAAAAAGGCAAGGATGACGATGATGATGATGTGCCGAGGAGAACATTTTTGCTGCATACTACTTACTTGGCGCACTTAGCTTCCAGGCATTCATATTCATTCATTCACACGCATTTTTTCCACGAGACCGGAGATGTAAAGAGAAAATATGTGTGTAAATGTAAAATAGAGGAAGGGACAAAAAAATGGAAACTGAAACCTTTAAATGAGAAACATAACGCGTAAATGCGAGTACACGAGTGTCCTTTTAGTTATATTCGTGTAAAAGTAGCATATTGCACTGAATGCACTGCACTCTCTCTCATATCATACAAAATACCGCTGAGTAATTGTTTCCAATAATATAACGCCTATACTATACATCCCTATATAATATTATAGGTGAGACAGTAAAGTTACAAATTTTCTTTTTATACTGACGTGACAAGTTGGTAGTTTTTTGCTGAGTGAAATGAAGAGTCATAAATACCTACCTATCCCTTTCTGGATAGAAGGTCCTCAAAACAAAAAATAAAATTGAAAAAGTTGACATACAAATACATTCATATTGTACGGCATGGCATAATGATCCGTTTGTCGTTTTCTCTGAAGTCTAAGCCATGATATTTTGAATTGCGTCAGTCAAAAATAAACAGCTGCATGACACATTGCACGAATTTTTACCGAGGATGAAGTGGAACTTGAAAGAGAGAACTCTATTTATATTTCATAAGAAAAGGAAACAAAAAAGTCATGTGGTTCAAAGTTTAGAAGCGGACATTGCTCTTCATGGTAGTATACTTTAATGGTTTAGTGTATCAAAAAGTTACGAGTTGTAACTGAATAATATGTACCCACACGTCAAGTTATGGGGCAAGTGGGCAATGTCGTTTTGTCATGATGATTATGTCATGTACATGTACATGGTACTACACTACGTACCTATGTTTGTAAGATGTAGACCTTTTACAAACGCGATTAACGCAAAGGCAAATAGGTTGAATGATAGCCCAGTTCACTACAAGAGTACAAACTACAATCATGACATTGATAATATTGTTTTAAAACTCGGTTGATTTTTACGATAATCTGAGAAGTAGAACTATGCAGATAGTAGATTGTAGACACTATTCGTCTTATCGTCATGAGTCATGAACATATACTTTTTGTGTAGTTAGTTGTAATTTTATCAGAAGAAACTGTATCGTACATTCGTTTTTATGACACAAACGATGCAAATCAGGAAAAGGCATTGGCTTGAAAATTTTCGTGAAGCTAAATATGCATTATAAACTATTGTTCAAGTCATACATACACCCATAGCTTATAAAAAATATTCAAAATTGGTAGTTGGTAAACGATACTAACAATGAATACGACGAGATGGATGACTTATTGGGGTGTGGACTGATTACGAATCATGTTTGCAGATAGCTAAATATAAATATAGCCACTCTAAAAACTGAACTAGATTCATGTAAAGGACAGGGACAGCAGTGTGAAAAACCGGGCTTGTGTTTAAATTTTTAAACGAGACAGACAAAAAATGAAATGAGTTCTCCATCACCAAGCATGGAAATCGCTTTTATTTGTATGTAAGTAATAAATAGGCAAAATCTACAAAGCAGTTGGCTTGTATATATGTATGGGGGACAATTTTTATGAGAGAAGAGTCTAGTGTACGAATTAGTGCGTTGAGTTTTTTTTTCATTTTTTAAAAATAAGAGGACAACTTTCATTTCAAACTATAAAGTAGACACTGTGCATAATGATGAAAACTGCTCTTTATTCCTTTCCCAGGCAATTTTGTTTGAAGACATACACATTATTTTTATTTCCAGTTGGATAAGCAATGTAAAACCCCAACATTGGTTTTCATGTTAATAATCGGAATGGCATTTATAAGAACAATAATAGTACAGACTGACGCTACTGTTCATGATGATGATGATGCGTGGAGGATTTTTTTAAAGAAGAGAATAAAATAAGCGTAACTGCAACTGTCATCGTATCATTCCAACTGTATTTGCATATTTTGTGCCACACAATATAATGAGCTTTTTGTCTAAAAAAACAACGTCCCTTCTTTGTTCCTTTTACTCACTTGCATTCATCATTCGCCTTATCATATCATGTTCTATTAGCTTTTGAAATTTTAATACTGAATTGTCATCATCGTATCATCAGTACCACCACCACCACCACTCACCACTACTGGTTGTTGGTTGCTGCTTAACACGTATCTCAAGACTCACAACATCCCATTTGAATTCATTCAACGATAACTGGAGCTGAATCCATAAAATTCTCAGTAATATGCCTTTTACAAATAATGTAAACTTGAATTCGTAAATGTTATGTACAAGGTATGTACAAAGCTGCTAACAAGAATTTTATTAGATACAAATTTATGCAAGCTGGGGATTAGCCGCTTTAACAAGACATTAATGTGCCACATAATTCAGGATGAGTATTCAGTAGGATGGAAGGATGGATAGGGGAAAAATTAAATCGGAGAAAGATCAGTGTTTGAGCATCGAATGCAAGTCTTTTAGAGTGAAGCTTGTGATGAGTGTGATATAAATATAAGTACATAAACCTATATATCACATTGCGATTGTTAGTTACGTTACGTTACAATAATGCTAATGTTATGGGGCAGGGTGCATTAACTTCAACAAATTTTGGGACAACAGAGCATAGACTGATGACAGTTTCCAATTTTTATGACAAATACATTTATTTTTTCTTTGCATAATATGCGATAGTTAATGCAAATTGGTTATTATAGAGTGCAGTGTGCATCAATAATAATATCTATCCTGTCGTACATGCATAGGTCTCGGGATTTGGAATTGGAAAGTCTGTGTCCGCATTCCGCATCCCTTGTTTTCTTTATACTGCTGTAATACTGTTAGGCAGTAATGACTGGGGGAAATGGATCCTTTCAGTACGATATTAGCTGTCTCATAAATTTCTTTGCAGATATAATACCCTTAGAAAGAAGTGCTGGTCTGTACATTTTTCAGAGGGAAAGGGAAAGTAAACATAATGTCTTAACAGAATTTTATGGTACAAATAAGTGTGTGTACATCAGGTTCATCGGTGGTCCCAGTCCCATTTCATTGCACCGTAAATGCATCTTTTTACAACTGATTTCAATGAACCTACCCCACTACAAGCCATATTCATGATGATGATGATGACACTCCAAGTATGATGAAGTACAAAAACGTCTTGCAGCGTTGCAGCAGGAGGTAACTTTTATTACATTGACCCCCTGCGTGATCATTATCTTTAGGGATGTTAAATCATATGGATCGGATCTCTAAGGACACTCTTATGAAACGTAACAGATTTAATACTAGCAACTGCACCACCGCGGTGGTAGTGAGTCAGTAGTCACTTTGTAAGTCATTATTTATTGCAAATTAATAAATCACATAACAGGTCCAAGTTAAATGCAGTTGCAATACACTTTTGATGCCTAGATATGGTGCATATAAAAGTTTTGCTAGATATTGCTTTAATGTTGATGGTATGTGCATAATATATAGGTACTCTGCTTTTGGCACCAATTTATACAAAGAAAAATGATAAATACGATAACAACTTACATTGTACATTGCAATTGTACGTGTTTACCCTTAGAGTGTTATATATAATCTAAGTGTTTACCTGCCTGCTTTCTTTGAATGAACTAGCTGATATTATGAAGAGTTTTTATTGCGTCCGTTAAAAAGGAGGAAATTTAAGCAAATCGATATAATAATATGGAGATTTGATAATGCACCGAGATATTAAAATATGTATGCATGATGAATGATGAGAAGAAGCATTACTTGAATGATTAAATGTAAATTAATGTTGTACATTATGTTGAGCATGCAATGATGTTCTTCTCCATTTTTTGCTCTTGTACATATTTTGTACAAGAGCAAAAAATGGAGAAAAACATCTAAGCTGATGTCATTTGAAATAGGTACTCCAACTATAACAGACTTAAAAATATAACTGACTGCAGCTTGCAATTCTACGACATCTAGAATCGAATGTACATATATGGATTGCGTATGTCTACCTTGCTTTTGCCTGTTGTTGCACCCGTTACAAAACTGTTCTTTCCAGGATATACCATCAGCTCGCTTCTTCCCATCACACGTCTATGAAACTTGCTTTCGAACATTCGTGTACGAAATTGCTGCAGTGGACAGCGATTCAATACACAATATGCCATGAAAATCAATAATTATCTAATTCAATGCACAATTACTAAATTGTTATTCATGAAAAGAAACAACGACCACTGGTGTATGCGTCCATCCATTGCATATGGGGCAAAATGAGAAAATTCACTTTCCTGAAGAAGAAAGTTTTACTTGAATGGGTAATCGCGTCCGAATATACTATTTTTTTTTAAATTCCCATTTCTTTAGCTTAAGGAGTGTCTGCTGGCTGAGGTCGCATTATGTATTTGCAATTCGCATCGTCAAAACTTCCATGAAAATGAGCACTTGGCATTCGGCATGACTTATTACATCTTTACAGACTTATATTCATAATCTTTCACTATTTCTACGTGCATACCATGACTCATCATGGCAATGCTTTAGTATAATATTACATTGCTTTATAAACATCTTAATCTTGATGATAAACTGGCCAATGCATGACCACAAACTGTAACAACCTACTATTTAGTCTCAGATTACATACTTTGGCATGATGATCAAGCGCTTCATTAAACACTGACCTTTATCCTTCTGCTTCCTTCAGTTTACAAAATCATTTAATAAATATTACGATTCATATCCATTCGATTCTGTGACACATCTGCATTCCAGGGCAGCGTCTAACTGATTACTTACTTTTCCTTCTAACTTCTATCGGTTCCATTTAATCTCAAAGTAAACACGCTCCTTGAACGTTGTAAACTCCAGCGTTATCCTTGGCCTTTACTTCGACATGTATGCACTATGCACACAGATAGGTACGAGGACGTAACGTTTTTTCCATTGCAATTGCGTAGCTTGCTGCGTGCTCGATGCTCTGGCTCTCCCAAGCAGTGCTGCTATAAATACGAAAGACCACAATTCAATGCATGCGTATTTGCGTATTGTGCCTTCTCTCTGGCTGGACTCGCACCGCACTGCCCGCGATATAGGACGTGGAAGAAGAAAAGTAGACAAGCTACCACCGCACTGCCGGCTCTTGTCATTCCTTTGTTGTTGCTTGCTGGAACTAGTTGTGTTCGTGTTTCGCGTTCTAACATTACAACTTCATCATCTCCTCAACTCAATTCTTTCGTTTCCTCATTCATCGTTGTTCGTGTTGTCTGTTAACCATTTTGGTATTCTGTTGTGTGGAAGAAGGTTAGAGAAGTCCTAGAACTAGAAGTGCATTTAACATTTTGATCGATTGTTTCATGCATCTCGGTGTATTTAATTTTCACAAAAGTTTGGTAGTTTTTCGGATTGAATTGATCGACTGGAGGATTTCATTTTAGTTGAAACATCAATTGTTAGTAATAATTCGTAGATCTTTACTGGCCAGTGGCGTCAACTTTTTAATCAGTGAGCGGCGTTTTTGTTCGTATTAGCAGTTAAATTCTGTGTTCATCCGTGTCGAACGTATTGGGAAGTTAAAAATCAGAAAATCTAAGTGGATATTAAGAAGGTAAGTTGTTATTTACTGTGGTGTTTTCGCATTGATAAAACAGTAGATGGAAATGTAGAAATATTTCGTGGTACAGAAATTACGTACAAATTGTGTCTATTTATGGGTTTTGGCTGGTGTGAAGAGCTTTTTTAGAACATATTACATAATTAATTAATGTCAAAATATGTAAACTTGTTCTAGTTGGAGACCTGATTCAAGATGGAATTTTGGGCAGGGAAAGCTATACTGGTGGTGATGGCGTGTTTCGCGTTGGCAGATGCAGGCCGAAAGGAAGATAAGAAAGAGTAAGTTTCTATAATAAGGAATTGAGAATGGTATGCAACAACTTAAGTGTAAATGGAGATATATTCAGAGAGTAATATATTGTTGATTCAGGTGTCTGCTGGCAGGACTAGACGAAGGCAAATATGCAACCCTCAACTCCACTGCACGGGGTGAGTTCGAAAGGATGTGCAAGCGTTATGGTGTTGATCTTGTTAAACTCGCCGAGCCAGGGGTTTCGACTACAGAGCCCACCACAACCAACCAAGTGGTTAATTCATCCATAACCACACAACAACCCAGTGATACATCAACCCTGTCATCTACTGCTGTAACTACTGAAAACCCCTTAACTGAAGACACTGTTGTGGGAACCACCCAGTCATCAACTGCTGCCACCCAGCAATCTTCGGCTGCTGAAGGACCAACATCTGATGGGATCACAACCCCATCTACAGCCAATAGCGAGGTCACGTCATCTCCCAACCCGGAGGATATCTCGACCACTACAGAGGAACCTGAGGTGGAGGAGGAGGAGATAAACCATCTCGAATGGATAATCCCCGTGGTGGTTCTGTTACTATTGGCCGTGCTGGCATTGGCAGGCTTCTACTTCATCCGTCGTTACACTAAAAGAGCTGGTAAGTTAATTTATTTTTTAAACTCCTGAACCAAGCAATAATGTCAATTTCAAATGATGTTAAGTTTCGAATTTCTGGTGAGACCCATTTTTATTGTCTACTTGATTTCACAGGCTACCGCCACTCCACCAAAACGCATGGAGGAAACGAGCAGGTGTAATATGTAATTGGGAATTATCAACCTACCACTGTAAATAATATTTAGTAATGCGCTTAAGTTGAGATTGATTTGTATCGACTTAATATGAATTCATAACCCACCTTAAGGTACACTATTTGAAATTCACGTTGTTAATTTCAATGTAGTTAGTAGACTAAGCAATTAAATAGTCAGTTGTGACCAATCTAGTGGTTATAGTTCTAAGAATCACTTTGTTATTTTTTATAAATGTTTTATCTTTTATAACTTGTGACTTTTTTCATGTTAATAAAATATGTCATGAACGCGTAAATAGAATTTGCAAGTAATTGTGTTTCGAAGTTTCATATCGCATGTAGAGAAGCTGTTGCATGCATCCACACTTTACTTCATAAGAGTAGCCCATGTTGCTGCTGCCCGTTGAAGTTAGTTACCCGCGGAATGAGATGAAAATTAATAGCTAATCTCATTGCCAGGCTCTGGGAACGTCGCTTCCATGTAATTTTCCAGCTATATCTATATATTTGGTTGTTTCTGATGGGCCTTATTTTCTGATGAATGTAGGATTAAGTTTTACACATTATAGCAAAATAGATGATAGGAGACTAAAGTCCTGATTGAAGATAAGATCACGAATGCCAATGAAATGAAAAGATTTAAATAAATGGCACATGCAAATTTCAAATATTCAAATATAATGCATCAATTGAGACATACACGAACGTAAAATGAATGAATAGTAAGTACCTAACAATCAAAGTTAATTAAATATCATTAATGACGCCGACTTTCAGGAAATGTGCTGCGCGCACAGTGCAGTGCGTGAATACAGTGTGTGAATTGACAAACAATCCAGCATTTCACTTTACTACTATTATTGCCGCTTTCAGTTCCATTCCATCGGATCATGATTCATGATCTCTCGATTCTAGGGAGTTTGACTCAAACTGATAGAAAGAAAGCTGCCAATGTTGATTAATCAGAGAAGTTCTATTAGATCAATTTTATTCCAGCAGCGCATAGTGCGGCGAAATCCAAACTTTAATGATCGATGAGCGAGATAAGGTAAAATAAAGGTTTTTGCATATCTGAAATCAGTTTATTGGGCCAAAATTTACTGAAATTTCATGCCGCAAAGTCATCATGATGGTCAAATAAAGAGCTGCTGCGAAGTACTAGCCTGCGAATGCATTATTCTGAGACTCCGACTCGAGAGAAGAAAAAATAGTCTATAAATTTTCAATGTTTTTAGCAAGCATGGTTTTATGGTTTCGATGAACTCAGCTTCCAAATTTGAAGTTCCAATGGTCCTGTATTCCCATCTCGTCCATCATTGTCTGCCATGCGACATAAGTCATCCATCACATAGCAGTATCATCATGACATGACATGACGCAGCGTCACCCTAGTACTTGCTCAAATTCATTTCTTGTGTCACATGCACTTGTTCGTGTTTTGTTCTTTGTTTCTGTGTTACTTTCAATGCGACGTGTTTTATTCATGAGATGGTAAACGTATCAACAACAGTTTACTCATAGAGTTTTCTGTTTGGGAGAAAGCGTGGGCTTTACAAGTTTTGCTGAGACATTCCAGTTAAGTATGCAATACCAAATACAGCGACGGCATACACAAATACACAATACTTGACACTTGACAGATGATAATAGCTTCTCATCTGCAGCGGAAAACATAGTATTTCTCGATGAGTGATGTAGCGTTTTTGGAGATGGTTAGTTAGGACTCATTTGTTGTACTGATTTAATTGGTAGTTGTTTGATCTGAACAATAATTTATTAGCCACAGGTAATGTTCTCGTCAGTTATGTACGCAGTGAAATGTTTTCCAAAATAAACGTGTCGCATTTTTACTTAAATATTTTGTGAAAAAAAGAAGAATCATAGCAATTTGAATCTGATTTGAATGGATATTAGGCAAGGAAAAAGCAAGTATGTATGTAATGTATTGATCATTGATTAATTTATTTGTTTCAGTTCCTCGAAAAGCAGCGTTGTTGACGGACTGAGAGAGCATTTAATAATAAGTGGAAATTGAGGTTCTCCTTGCTGTGTCAGGATGGTAAGACCTCCTAAAAACTGTTATTGTTCATTAGAATTCTTGAGACGTGAAGGGGAATAAAGCATTAGTTAAATGTTGTGATCAATAATTAGTTTAAGATTCTCAAGGTCAATTAGACAGAAGACAGATTACTTGTAATGTACGGGTATGAAGAATTTTTTATTAATTGTTTTTAGTCAATTTTATCGTACAACGGTGGTGCAGTGGTAGCAATGAAAGGAAAAAATTGCGTTGCGATTGCTGCAGATAGAAGATTTGGTGTCCAGCTTCAAACCATTGGAACGGACATGGATAAAGTATTTGAAATCGGGTCAAAACTTTTTGTTGGTCTCCCCGGATTAGCAACGGATACTCAAACGGTTTTTGAGAGACTACGGTTCAGAACAAATGTGTATGAGCTTCGTGAAAATAGAGCGGTGTCACCGAACGTTTTAAGCGCAATGATTACTAATCTTTTGTACGAGCATCGGTAAGTAGTTACAAATTGTCTAGATGGTAAAGTAGCAGAAAGAAAATAGTTTGTATTTTATTTGTTTGACTTACGCTCACCAATTTTTCATACTTTTATGTTGTTTACTGCTGAAAATATTCCTCTTGAAATATATTCTCAAAAATACCTTCATATAATGAAATCCATCAAACTAGTCTACATTTAATTTAATGTCATTTAATTCATTCTTTAATTGTTGCAGTGAGCCCGATAAGGTTACCATCCGTAAGGTCCGAACCCGTATGGATTAATTATATTTTTCGATTTTTGTATTTTCATTTTGTGGGCACATTGTATGTATCACAGGGATTTGGTGAAACTGTAATACGATTCATTTAATGTTAATTTTATCAGTTATAATTAAAAAAATTGTACTCAGTTTGAAAATCTGTCACGGAAAGCATGATTTCACTCAAGGGCTGCATTTAAAATATTATTTTCATTTATAATTACTTCTTCTGTCAAAAACGGTTCTTCTTTGAATTGTCATTGTTAGACTCAGAGATCTCTGATTAGTCGCTTTTTTAAATGAGGCCAGTGAATGTTATTAATATTGCAAAGTTGGTTTTGATGGAGCGTCAAAGTTCATGAACGGCATTCTCTAGAGGGTGTAGTGGTGTTATCACGGGAAAGTTGCATTTGTGGTTGGCGCCTTAGATGAATAGTTGTATTCAGCTATAATCATGATTCCTGGAGTCTCTATTATATTCTGTTTGAAGTTTAGAGAGGGTTGGTCTTGACGGAATGGGTTGGTTAGCAATCAAAAACGTCATCCCCATTCAGTAGTTTTTAAGGAATTGGGATACTGTTTATAAAAATCATTGTAAAATTTGCACTTGCACAACTTCCTCCGTTTATATTGATTCATTTATTGTCCCTTGTCGTGTCATAGTTTGCTCGCTCGTATGAGTCGTATGTTTGCATAATAAGTATTTTCTAATGAAACAAGTATGTGCAAAAATTGACCTTCATTTTTTATTTCTCTGATTTGTCTGCGTTGCGTCTATAGTTTTACATACCCCCGCCCCGTAGTTAGTCAAGGTAAATGTTTTTTTTTTGTGATTTATGTACATTATCAAAAGCATTAAAGTCATGCTGATTAAAATTAAGAGACACGCACGGAAAATGAGAAAAAAACAGAAATTTTCAGTATGCAAATTAATATTCCACCACAACTATGTTTATGTAATACATATAGCTTATAAAGTTATAACGTTACTCGCTAACTGCTTACAATCTCATTTTTTCTAGATTTTATGAAAAATATTGACCAGAAACATTATTTCTAGTGAGAAAAAAGTACAAATTTGTGTAAAATCTGTTCCTTTGAAGCTAACCAAGTTTAAAAAACGAATTGACGTATGAAAGTGCGTGAGCATATATATTTTTCCCATGGAGTAATTCATGACGTATTTTTGTTTAGCAGCTAACTACTCGCAAGCTCAAAAAACGGTCTCAAAAAATATGTACATAGGTAAGACGGTTATTATTATCAGTTTTCGATTAAAGGTTTGTGTCAGCTAAGACCAGGGTCCGGTCGGAGTCGAGCAATAGTTGCCCAAAATTTCATTGCACCAATCGATAGGAAAATGCCTGAAACGTCCACATTCAAAATTTCAGGTTCGTAGGAGGTCTTTTAGAAGAGTCATCGTAAGTAACATAAAATCTGCTAATTGTTCGCTGCTGCAAGTCACCTAAAGATTGAACATGCGTTGTATGAGCATAATGCTCAAAGCATTTCTTTATAGGTAACTTAATTTTATTAAGTGACGAAGTCACTTATTGGTTTCGTTGTGTCTGTCCGTCCGCACGATATCTCAAGAACGGTTTCGAATTTTTTCATGCGGTTTTTGGTAATCAATAGCCGGTAACCCAAGGATGTTAAACTCCCATTTTGAAGCAAAGGGTAACGGCAACCGTTACAATTACGAAATTTTATTGACAATTGCCATTGCATGTGGCATATGGCATATCATTGGAAAGCTCTCTGTACAATTGACTGTATACGAATAAGATTTTGAAAAAATACGTAACGGTTTTAACGGTATAGCTATTTCGAAATTTTGAACTTGTATCAAATATAGCAAGTGGGGTATCAAATAATATCTACTTTTCGAGGTAAAAATAGATATTACAAAATCTAAGTTGCTAGCACAAGGCAGTCTCAGGTTACCCCGCGACTTACAGTTTTATTGACAATTGGTGATCAGTAACCGCCGAATGACTTCGTCACTTTGCTACGCTTAGCTTGCTGGGTTTATTAAGTGATGAGTCTGAATCTTGAGCTAATATATTCTTGGTAGCAGTAAACATACCATTTTTATGGCATTCGCAACAACAGGAAAGACTTAAGTCTATAATGCAATAGTGTTGTAAGTATGGTGGTAGTATGATATGTACATTCAAGATTTAAATAGTTTGGTGGTGAATGTGCGTTACACCACGATGAGCACTATTTGACCAAAACCCTTCTTATCATTTATCATATCATTGCAGGAGCACCCATCCGATATCCGCTTGAATATAATCGTTAATAATTATTTAAATGGATAATCTATTGTTTTAACAGCCCTGAGTCCTAAGTCAATGTTGTTTGTCTCTATATATCTTCTCCTATGTACAATTGTCTCACTCTGTATATCAGAAACTATTTTATTTACTCAGTCGCCAAAAATCAGCTTTCTAACTTTTACCGCTTTTTTTAATTAGAAAAGCAGTAAAACCATATAATATTATGATCATTGAGGCTGGATAATGATGATGACAAAATCTTCTGAGGTCATGAAGTTGGGTATAAATACAGACAAATGATGTGAATTCCACAGTGTGGAGGAAATGATATATAACATGATGCTTTGAACGATAAAAGATAGTGAACATTGTCACACTCTGTTCAATTAGAATTGGGTATTTTCTTCACAGTTCACAAGATGACTGGGGGGACTCAAGTAGTACCTTGTACTGTACTCTCTTAGGTGTGGGGGGTGGGGATGGTTCAACTAGTTAGCTAGTACGTTAATCTTAGTGGTGCGGGGTGATTTTTAAAAAATTGCAGGATCGACAGGGCACTTAACATGACATGTCAACCAGTCAACCCCCTTGACCCCCCTCCCCCTAAGATCATTTGGTACCAAATGTATGCCTTCTAGCTGCAGGTTTTTCCTAAGGCTACCTGGGAGGTAACTTTTAATAAAAATGTTAGCTTTTGGAAAGATGTGCCGCAGAGGTCTGTAAATAATGAATGCATAATAATATACCTAGCCATCATTTAACATTTCCGGTGTCAATCTAATCTTCAGTATTAAGATTTAGCTATTAATTATTCAAGATTCAGTCCAGCTTACTTTAAGTTTGGTCTATATTTCAATAAAATGACCGGGATTGACCTTTTTGGTACAAAGCTTTTAAAAATGTTTGTTGAAATGAAAAATAGCAGATTTTTCCAGCAATGTTTTGTAATGTAAAAATTTTGAAATCGACGTGCCCTTTGACACCTAAGCTAGAAACCATAAATTCAATATGAAACATCCTAGATGTCAAGTTGTCACGTACGAAAGTGTACAAAATTTCATGATGTTATAATTTAGCGTTAAGGAAGTCGCTTGGACCAGTTGCCGACGCACAGATAGACAGAAAGACACTCACTCTTCCTCCCACTTACTCACATTTATTTACTACTGTCTGCACTGTTTTTATATGTGCCACATTATGGCACATATTATAGCAATCAAAACCGCAGGTATGCTTGTACATAATATGAAAAATAGAAAAGTGAAGCCTTGATCTATCCCGGTGTATGTATTATGCATATTGAATTGCTTTCTCAATGGTGAGGGTCAAAGGTCAATCTCCCTTTTACCATAATATATTTGCAAACATAATTGTTTAGTTTGGAAAAATGTACATTTTTTGCATCATGACCGTCCAGGTCTGAGAAACCAATATTAGGTTAGCTTACAAAAGCTAAATTCATTATGTCGAATCATGAATTTTGTACCATAAAAATAGATTATGATATGGAAGAGGTAATGACTGTATTTTTACAACGCTTACCATAAAATTATTTTTTAATAGGCAATTACAGTTCATTAGACGACTACAAGTTTTTATTAACTTAACCAGTCAAGTGCAATATATAGAGAGAAGCTTATCATATTTATTTCATGAAGCCAAAGCTATATTATGTTGTGAATACAGCCAAGTGTTAAACATACAAAGTATATGCAATTTACTTACCTTTTTACTCGTCCTTGCATATTTTTTTTATGAATACCTATGCATGTCGAATATAGCTACCAACACGTTATGTCGAATAAAGTTTACTGATAATTTGTGACACTTGACTTGATGCAGCAATAAAATGATGTTATGATTATGATATTCAATTTACTATCAACAGTGCTGTGAAGGGAATGATAGTCTTGCTTTGCATTCACACTTTCATGTTACATTCCATGAAGTCATCGATGATAGATAACGATGATGCGTTATTATAAAGTGTGCACAGTGCACATTCAATAGTTGTGGGTAGCTCTGCAAATTGTGCATCATCAGTGTATGGTGATGATAATTGGAATTTGGAATATAATAGTACTAACATGACTATGACAGACAAGCATAGGCATGTCATGATGAGCCGTACAGACCTTGATCAGCAAATTAATAGTGAAGTATTTACCTTGCTACATTGCATTATCATTATCCCTGTGTCGTTGCAGTTCAGTGCTGACTTGACGCAACGACTTTGTGATTTCAGATTGTAGTAAAATATAAAAATGGAGGAAAAGTATAATTTGTTCTTTTTGAATAATTATTGGTATTGTGACTTGAGTGCTGTGGGTTTTTATAAACTATGCCGACTTTCCGCTTCAATGAAAATAGTATTTCCTGCTGCAATATTTGTTTTTCATCTCGTTGCATTAAGCAATTGTGAGTCAGTTTCTCAAATTAATCTTCAAAATAGTACGAATAGCGGAATTATGAACTTGATGCCTTTTAATTCATCGCTTGTTTCAACCGTCCTTAAAAGTTCAGAGGAGGACTATTCGTCGGAATATTTTTATGAAGAGTAAGTACAATAATATGTGCATAACTTAAAAAACACAAACAACAAAGGTAAAAAAATGTTTGCACCTGTACACATTAAAAACGATCGAATTTCTGTATTTACTGCGTATTTACTACAGGGGTAATTCAACTGGTAATGGAGACTGGCGAAGACACGACAGCTCAAGAACAGCACAAGTAGTATTATACTTTTCTGTAATTTTCATTGCACTTGGTGGAGTTTTGATAAAGTATTTTGTAACTCAGTATGAAACGTCTCAAATTAAAGCACAGGAACAACTGAGTATGTCATTTGAGATTATTTGCACACTCATTGACCTTGATGCGTTCTGGGACCGCGTTGTCTTATGCGTGTATTTTATCTTTTTTCCAGATTATCACCGACTTCATAATCAAGTAGCTTAGTTAGCAGCTAAAGTTGGTCGTGGTGGCCGTCAAGTTGACGACGAAAGGAGAACGCACAAGAATAATTAATAATATTTATCTTGCCCTGAGAGGAACGTTTACCCTTTGGACATCTTCCGAGAGAAAATGAAATTCAGCTATCTAGTCTAACGGATTAATGAAAAGAGAAGAGACTATTTGCTGTTATTTATACAATTTTTCAGTGTATTTGTTGAATTTGGAATTGTCTTTCGGTTTTATTTTCAGTTTTTCCAAGTAAACAACATCTTAAATTATTTTAAGTTTTATAGAAAAGTTACTTTATGCTTGAATACAAGTATTTTATATTAAATACACAAAGTATGCTTAGTTAAATACTTTAGCTATGCTATGAAACTATATATTATGGATCCATTTCATAATGTTGTAGGGTACTTACTTCAAGGTTAGAATGTAGTTTACAATTTACATGGTTCAGGAACAGGACTGAAATCAAAATTTAATACATACTACAATGTTCATATTGTTGGCACCAATCAATGTAGCAGCCGACAATAGACTACAAAATTGATCATACCGATGCAACGAATAAAATATATTATGTCGAATAGGTTGGTTGGAATAATAGGCGATATCTAATACCTATGTATTTAGGTTTTTCCAGTGTCAGGTGCAAGGGGTGTTTTAAGACGGTACAACATGAGAACCCTATTCAATGAAAATTATTCAAAATGAACATATCGTTCGTTTTATTATCACTTTGTAACTATATTTTTCTGCACATATTGATTGTAAATTTTATTGTAATATAATTTTGTATATTTAAAAACATAATAAATGTCCCTAAGAATAACTATCGTACACAAACTTACATATCTACTCGTCCATTTTAAATGCCATCATATGCCCAATTAAATTTTATTTTTTTAGTACTTAATAAATATTGTGACTAAAAGGGCATTATACAAGAGAAGAGATACTTTGCTAATGCACTTTTCTCATCATGATGATGCGAATGATGAATCATAATAATAAACTTACCAAGCTGCGTTAATTACCGTGATGGCGTTGATAAAAATGTTTACCTTACATTATCCTAGCCGTCATAAAACGTGGATCTCCCTTGCGGATTAAGAACATTCAGCAGTAATTTTCTAAGCTTCAATTATAATAAAGCCGTAAATTTCAGAGATGTAATAAAATTATCATCAAACCAATGTGGGCAGAAATTTTAAAATGATAAATTGTGAATGTTAACATCTTTGCATGCTTAATAGTGAGTTAAAAACGGCGAGCGGGTTATCAAAAGACTGATATAAGGTACAGCAACGGTATGGATGACATTTAGTAATGAACAACGAGAAATAAAACTTGGTTTCTCATCATAAATCAACATTATGATACGGCATTGATGATTATGATGATATTGCACTGCTACTCACCATGCATACTCTTGGATGCTAAAATTAGGCAGAGTTAGCACCTAAACACCTGTACATACGCTCACCTTACACCCTTTTGGAGGATTTTCTCTGAATATTTTAAAATCATTCCTTTAATAACGTTAAGTTTATTAACAACCTCCAAACCTCATTCTTTCTTAATTCCATCCCATAACAATGTAATACACTGCCATAATTAACAGTAAAACACGTCATTTTATTACAAACTTTACCTAAATGTAAGAATGTCTTATTCCGTATTTCACTTAATGAAATACAAGCAGTCATTTAATGTCCAAATCGACAAAAAATACAGTTTACCGGTAATTGCTTCATTCAAGGAATTTACATGCAAACCTGCTGTAAATATTTTGCAGTAACTTGCCTATGTACTTTAATCATTCATTTACCCTTTCCTGCTGCCTCTACCGTATTCTACTGTAAGCATTTGCCACTAAAATATAATTAACTATGTCATCATAACGGTATATTTAGATGAATAACGTCCATTTTGTGGTCGCTGCTTTTTTTTTTAACTTGGATGCTGGCAGAAACAAGTTTTCAAAATAATCGTTGAGTTTTTCAATTTGAAGTGCGTCAATATAATATGTTTCAGTGACTAACTATCTATAACTACCCCAAACTTCACAGTATGTTGCAGGTGGCACTACTACGATAATAACATTTCTCTTAAAATCAACTTATCGGGACTATTTTAACATTTATGCATTGTCACTTTTACATTTACATTTTTATATTATGAATGTTTTGTTTGCTTGCAGAAAATATTACGTTTTTGATCATCCGCGTGCAATTCTGAACATATACAAGAATACAAGTACCAATATTACATTCAATTTGTGCTGTAGTATTTAACGTAGTTTTATTTGGCAATGATTGGCAGTTTTTGTTCAAAACTTATTGTTTTCTGTAAATAGTACTTTTCTGTGCTTATACAAATCCAGGATCCATGCAAAAAACTTAAAAAGCTAATTACTAGTAGAAGATACCATTTCATTCTGCTTTTGATCGGTTCCCATTCGTGCAAAGAATGCTTGAACTGAAATGTCAAACGACAAAACTTACAGAGCAGAAATAAAATTGTTGCTACTATGTTGTAAATTACAACTTGTAATCGACCAAATCGTGTGCAAGGTTCAATCTGCAAGTGTGCCATTCATCCTTTTGTACTAAAGCAAAAGAATTTTTACTAGCATTTTCTTATTTGAAATAAATATGAGATGTTTCTTATTGGGAACATGTGGGGTTTTAAATAAATAGGTAATTTGTGAAGTTGACAGTTGATACGATATTTTACTTTTAAACGTGCTTGTGATGTGAGTACAAATTAAAATTAAAAATACCACTTGAGATATAAACGAAGACCGATTTTCAAACAAACGGATTTTTGTTAAAATAAATGAAGAAAGTTCTATCCTTATTATTCACCATTATTGTTTCCACTTAGGTCGACTTATTATGTTTTTAGGTTTAGAATTTTTTATCGCATGCAACCTAAAGGCCCCGCTTGTATTTTTACAATCGAACGAATTCATGCCATTCGATTCGAACGATTTTTTACAAATATGTAAAGTACTAGATGCACATAGTGTGCACATAAAATTGTTTGTAACTAAATGGACCAGAAGGTATAACTAAAGTTTTACCATTACAATTTTGTTATCAATTCTTCGAACAATGCATTTTCCCTAGATTTGTATACAACATGAGAGACTTGTATGTATTGCTTTTAATTATTCCAATTTCTTTAAAACTTTATTGTTGAGTGTACATGTATTAAATATACACGCATTTTGTGCTCTTTTTCTTATTTATTAGCCCAACTATAAGATTTTCTTTTTTTTTGTAAATAATGATTTATTGTATGGTTTACACCGTTGTAACACGATCTACTTCAACATACTGTTCCGTTTGGGGTTGCGATTGTCAGCAAACAATCTCCCGGTGACTACTTGTACCTGTCCCATAGAACATTTCCTCAGTCGGTGTTCTCGAGCTCATGAGAAGTTTCTGACGACGCTCGTCCCTCTTCCGCTTACACAATAAACAACCAAAACAGCAACTGAGCACAACAATGGCAATGAGAGAGCCTGCAGCTATGTACAAGTAAGTTCTAGGAATTGGAAAATATTCACAGTCTGCCTCATCATGACCTGACGGGCAGTGTTCAATCCCATCACAAAATAGTGTGGGACTGATACAAGCGTTCAGTTCTGGACACTTAAATTTGAAACAGACATCATCCTCCAGCTCTTCTGTAACGGAACTGGAGGTTCCTCCTACAGATGAGGATGATGTAGCACCAGTCATTGTTGAAGTGCCACCGGCGACACCGCCACCTGCCGTGGCTATACTTCCTGTTCCTATCTTAGCTCCACTGCCGCTACCTTGACCTCCAATGTCCAAAGGTGTTACAATCTTTGTGAGTCCATCCGGGCTCAATTCTGAAAGAATTCCGATAGAACCAGGAATTGATCCATAATGGTAGTTAACGGCTAATGGTTCATCTTTCCGGGTTACTTGGAGCCACTTGATGTTATATTGTCCAGTGGAACCGCTTCCACGAGAAACCATCTCGACAATAAGTTGATTCGATGAAGCGAAATGTGACCAGTCCAAATGAGGATTTTCTGCAAAGTTGGGAAAACTGTTGGAATACCAGCCTTCACTAAATATTTCCACATGGGAGCTTGCAGAAGAGGAATCTTCAGGGCAAATAACTTGCAAGAGACGCCCGTTTGGTCCACCGGTGTATACAAGAATCCTATTTCTATTTCCACAGTGTTCTTGCTGCTGCGGGACCTGCTGCGCTTGATAGTTTTGGTGTGAGGTGGAGGAAACTGAAGAGGATGACGACGACGAGGAGAACGATTTTCTTGATGATCCCGAATGGTAATGCTTTCTGGCTGGGAATTTCTTCAGAGTTCGTCCCGGGATTGTCATAAAGATGTAATGAGAAGGACTTTGAGGATCAATTTCCCAGGGAAAATGCTCGCAACTTTTGTGAGGGTACTTTTCCGGAATTTTTAAATTAATTTCACCACTTGCTGTACGAAACTTTTGAGGTCTTGAGCAGTCAGGCTGCTTTATAAACTCATATCTGAAAACGTGAAAAAAAAACAAGTCATCGTCATCATTTCAAATATTGCTTTTATATTCACAGCAATTTCCAATTGAGATTAAATTATTGAAAATATGTAATCAATGTGAAGCACCCGTGTAGTAAAATCTTTTAAATTGTCTGCAAAGTCGTTTATTGTCGCAACAATTTCCACAAAATGAAGATAAGCAATTTGTAAAAAGAGAAAAGTAGTAGTATGAATGAACATCAATCCCTCATCGTCATCATCATAACACGTGTGCCATTCTAGGTACTTTGTTATTAAGATGGAGCCTGTAGGCAATCTCTGCAGCTCTTATCAGTTTGCACAAAAGGAATATATGGTGCTATGCTTATCCTTTCTCAGTTCATAATAACCTTAAACATTTAGCCGGGTGTGGAGGTGACAGCTGGTTATTTTTGTCTTCCTGCATATTATTCCGGTTTCCGCCTATTTCTCATCTCTTTATTCCTATCATTATACTTTGTTTCCACTTGAATGCCTTACTACTCCTTGCATGAAGTGATCCCGTAATAACTTATTTGTGCATGAAACCATGCACTTAAGAAGTTAAGCTTGCTCTCATTCGAAGGGGGAATCCTTTCTCTCTACTTTCTCAAAACTCAGACGTGTAGATATAATTTTATTTAAGAATCCTCGACGTTGCATAAGCATATTATTATCCTCACTCTCTACATAGGTACTTAGACACACAGACATATTGTCTGTTTTGTAGAATTGAAATAATCTAGAGGCAACAGCATCTGTACCCAAACTGCGACACGAAATTTTAGAGTGAAAATATGATGGCTCAGTCTCACTCACAAAGTTTGGTGTCAAGTGAAGTGCGTCGATTATTATTACACTGCTTTAAAAACAGTTTCTTTCTACCAGGATCTCACGTTTTCCTTCGCTTCACATGTATTATTTCACTACACTACTTTGCTTTTGCACATGCATACATTTTTGATATTTTGTTATCTTCTATCAAGTAAAGATAGACGCTGTCTTGGAGGAAGCGGACACGGGAAGGAAGTAAAACACGGTGACGACAAGTGGAGGAGGTGAAATAAATGAGGAAACTTAAAAAGAATGCTGAAAATACTTTTGTAGAAAGGATGAAAACTTACGTAGCGGCCGGTACAAATGTACGTATTTACGCTATCATTTTTGTGGCTGCATTGCATGGCTGTGGCTTTAATACGG
The DNA here is from genome assembly GCA_027743805.1 of Lepidocyrtoides sp. E14. Lineage (NCBI taxonomy): Eukaryota > Metazoa > Arthropoda > Collembola > Entomobryomorpha > Entomobryidae > Lepidocyrtoides > Lepidocyrtoides sp. E14. The sequence continues at coordinate 4,239 of JAHZMZ010003548.1, read as the reverse complement.
CTGCATAAAACTAGGTAAAACTAGTAGCATTTTATCGCAGTTTTGATAATTTTTGTGCAAAAGTACTTTGGGAAGTTAGCAAGAATATCAAATTATTCTAAAAGTAAAATTTAGTAATGAGCAAAATTTAAAATAAATTCTTAATTCATATTTGTTTGTAAAGTTATACAAGTTTCTTCTTTCACCCCATTCTATACTGTACAGTCCGTTCAATTAAACTTCTTGGGATACGGTGACCTGAATAGCCTAATAATATATACAATTGGTATTAAAATGAATGGGTACAGGTGATTTTCCATAATATACATAGGTATTATTTTATCAACATTATATTTGTCACATTATTGCTTCCAAGAACTGCGCATACTATGTGCTCAAATTGAAAATTGCCAGCTTTCTCTTATGCCAGAGACCTCACATTCACATTATGCCATAATAAATACTTAAATCTGAAGTATAGGGCGAGGGCCACATCTGTTTAACTTTTTTTCCATTCCCCATCAGATGCATAATAAACTTGTGATGCTAAGCTCTTTTTATTGAATTTTTTTCATTCAGCAAACAAACGGTTGACATTGACGGACGTTTGGATAGAATAATCTTTTTTTCTCTCCCAAATTTGAAGACGGAGTACTTTAAATGGAACAAGAGTTTTATATTGACAAGCATTCTATGGTGCTGTGATTGTGTACAGTTGTAGGCCCTTAAAAGAAGCTTCACTCACATGAGACGGGATTTTTTTGACAGGACGGGATCAATAAAACTGTTTAAAAAAGGGATGCATATTTGAATAACAACTGCTTTTGTCTATAAGCCTTGTTGCATTACCATTTTTATCCGATAAAAGAACTTGGGTGGTACTTGAATACCATTGCTAAGTAGGTCTACATTATTGACAAGGAGTACGGTCAACGGTTCCAAGTATTTTGGTTAACAAGTCAAAGTCCAGAAGTACTTGATAAAATACATACAAAATTTCCTTACTAGTAAAAGCAAAATATGTAAGAGAATAAGCCGACTTACCTCCCCTCGAAAGCAAAATGATGTTGATCGTGAAATGCCTTCATATTTTTGACTTCCAAGACCAAATCCATAGCGGTGCTTGTCGACGTGATGACAAACGGACTTGATGGAACTGTACAAAGACATTCTTTCATAATCCTACTGTCATTCCATGGCACTTCCCACAACTGAACTTGGCCCTCAGTGACAGTCGATGAGTCATTATCACTTGGAACTAGTGGGTAGCACATGGATCGTCCAATATTCTGCTCCACGTCAGCTTTACAATGTCTACAAACAGAACACGGGAAAACAAGATGAAGAAAAATGTGTAATAAACCAAAAACTGAAAAAATGACAGTTTTATCGTAGTTGTCCCTCATAACATAATTCTTCCGTAATATTCAACTCAACAGCAGCATCAGCCAGAGATAAAAGTTTTTTTATTGCACAATTTGTTTCATACTACTACTGGACAGTAAAAGGAATCGAAGCCAAAGACAAGAAATATGTAGGCTATTGCAAAAAGAGAACATGTATAAGGTCGTGCTTGGAATTTTCAATTACAAGAACGGATTTTTTCTTTCGAATTTTGTGCTTCGAAAGTCATCAAGAAGAAAGCAGCATTTTGTAGTAAGCGAATGTAGTTGGTTATCTACTACTACTGTTACTATTTTAAACGGTGCATTACAGATCATATAAATGCTACATGGGTATTTATCATTTCATATTAGAGAGAAGTAGTAGTAGTCGTGTAGGAGCATTCCGGTCTCGAAAGTGAAACGTTTCTTGTCTTTCTCTTTATCTGTCTTCTTCAGAACTTTTTTCGAATTCTTTTTGGTGAACTGTGAAAGAAGACGAGGCGTACGAGTAGTGAACGTTAGTTGGTTTGGTTGCGTTTCGTGGATTCCTTTTAAGAGAAGCATTAAATTTTATGTCAGCCACTTCAAAGGCTCTCTCTGGCTTTCTCCTCATTGCGGCGGCAACTGTACTGAGCTTTCATAAACCACAGACATTTTATGTACCTTTTGTATACTTCAAAAAACGGTTTTGTTGGATAGCTAAATCAATCTAACAAACTCGCAAGGATTGCCTTTAATCTGCCATCTTGCATGTATGCTTGCAGCATAAGAATGGCCTAGTCGAAGCAAAATTCGTTCCTGATAATTTTTTTTCTTCCTTTCATTTCCTCTCTAATATAGACATGGGCGCTACCAAAAAGCCCATCTTACTTTACTTTGCACATGAGCTAGCGGAAGTATATATGCGCATAGTATTAGTAGGAAATATAGACATTATACTTGATTTTAGTCGTTTGTACCATTTCGTTTGTTCCCATCACCGACACATTGTTGGAGTATGCTCAACCGAGTAATGGCTCTAGTGAAAAGAAGAGTCATTGTAAAGCTAGTAAAATGTATCCAGCATAATATCTTACGTAGCAACATTTGTTCAGAGTGTGCTTATGATTATACTTTATATTTGTCGTATTCTCACCAGCATCTTTTTTGCAAACTTAACTTTCCACCCAGAATTGACACGGTTCATTTATCATTTTCCATTATAACATGGAACCCAATAAATATCAAGAGAGCAATAAGGAGAGCGCACGCAAGACACACATCCACTATAATATACAGACAGATACGTATAGCACGTCCAAATGTTGGGCTAATAAGTATTACTAAAACACTTTGTATGTTATCGCAAACAAAAAAACGAATTTACGAAACGTGGGATAATGTTCTTTTTAGAACTATAGACAATAATTTTACAAAGCAAATCTCCAATTCTCGTCAAGAAATTTCATAGCATATAAGACAAAAAACTACAACATTGTGTGCAATTTGTTTTTTTTCTTTTCTATTCCTTTATTTCATGTGCGCGTATGGTGGTGGTGTAATGCTTAGCGTAATTTAAGAAGTTGCAAGGAAACTTCTTGTTTAGAAAGAGAGTAGAAAGAAAGAAAAAAGAAAAAAAAGGAAATCTAAGATGTTTCTGTAATTTTTGAAAGCTGAATATATATCTACAAGTGTACTGTACTAGCTCAATTTCTTCAGGCATACAGACACAACTCATAATTGAGAAGTCTACTTAGGATTCTCGGCACTGACGATACTAGTCCAGTGAAAAAATTTCCTGAGGGTGTAACTCTTTTCGAGGAGAATATACGATTATATATGTCATTTAGGAGGAATTATAAACACGCCGTGACTACAATTGGGAATAATAAGTAAAAATGTTTCTTGTATGTACAAACTCATTGTGAAAAAGACTAAAAATTCAGCCAAGTGAGTAATACAAAAGCTCGTATTTCCTCTTCTCCTCTTTTTCTTCCTCTTCTTCCTATTCCATTATTGTTAATGCTACTCTTTGCGGTAGTTACACATGCTTGAGTACATGAAAAAGTACTTGTATTTATGTGTTTTCTGCTGCTTCTTCTTATTAAGCTAACCATTCACCATTTTTCTATGGATAACAATATAAAATGTTTTACTTTCACTCAACAACTTTCACTTTAGATGGATGCAAGTGGAAATATTTTTTAGCAAGTTGGTTAAATAGTTTGCTGAGAAGTATACTTCATCTTCTTATCCATTCATTTTACTCATCATCATCAACATGCATATCATCTGCTGCTTCTTTCTAAGAAGTGAAAACGAGAAGGAGTTAAAACCAAAGTTAAGTGAGTTTGTTGCAAAGTAATATAGATGGCTAACAAGGAAGAAGGATTCCCATTTGTTATTAGTAATGCATGTGTGGTACGGTAGCAGAAGTTGCAGTATGGATGAAAGCGAGGACACGCTTTCCTCCTGTTTTAGTTACTGCATGAGTGAGCGGATCGGGCAGTAAATGAGTGAATGAATAAAGTAGGAAATGAGTGTTGTAGTAGTAGTGGTAGTAGTAGCAGTGAAATAAAAGTATTTTATGGAGTGTGTGTATGTGTCTATGTTTGTGTGAACATTTGTTCATCATCTCTCACATCAGTCTATTTCCTTCCATCTGACTGTTTTCACCTCTAGATGGGTTAAGAAGATGCTGCTTCTAGGCAGTTTAAGAAAATGCTGGTAGCAAGACACAGGCGGTAGAAAAGAAATGAAACGACCATGACTGGGAAAAGAATGGAGAAAAGGAGTTAAAAGGGCCCTCAAGTGGCTCATCTCCCACATACATTATATATCAGTGGAAGAAGAAAAGGAATAATATGGAGAAAGTGAATTGAGTGGCGTAAAGAAC
>JAHZMZ010003547.1:0-15264 GCA_027743805.1 Lepidocyrtoides sp. E14 | reverse complement strand
CCCTGAGTTAGTGCTAAAAAGACTGACGGAAAGTAAAGAAGAAGCATAATAATAATGTAAATTTAAGCGTTGTTGCAAAGCGCTCAGTGTTCAGTAATACGACGGCTGCACGAGTTGAGTGAGCTTGATGTGATGATGACGATGAGGAGTGGACAAAGATAAAAATGAGGACAAGGAACAGCAACGAGACTAATAATGTTAATACTGGTGTTGCAGTAAGGATATTAGTAAAAGTGCAGCGCTCATCATCAAGCGAGCCAGGCTCTTGTTACAGATAATAAAAAGCTTTATTGTTGTTTGTCACTGAAGTTTTATGAGATGAAGAGGAGCATCTCATTCATCGCCAATCTCATTTTTGTCAGTTTTTCATTTTACATACGGCTATAAACGCAAAACTTTGTGAGGCGAAGCAGCAAAGAAAGTGCAAACAGTAGACATGAATACGACAAGAAAGTGCAAAGTGAAGCTTCATGGCACCGTCAAGCAAGACTAGACTAGACGCATGAACAATAGGACTATTAAAGCATTGTGCATGGTCACTTGTTAATTTACTCTTAAAGGTGATACATTTAAACAGGATGGATTGAACTGAAATTTTCTGCTTGTGATTCAAGTACCATGCTAATTATTATTAAATCTTTTTAGCGTTATGCCGATATTTAATACATGGTGCGTTAGTGTGCGTGCTCTTTTATAAATAGGACAACAATAACATAAAAAATTAATTAATTCTTGTGGGAGAATGATAACCCAAAGGCAGTATATTAAGTCAGGCAAGTTGAAGAAAGGCATTATTTTTCCTTGTTCAAGATGTTATGGACGGACAACGTGTAACATACAAATAGTATAATTTCATGTGTATGTATTGGATTTATAGAAAATCCAGCGACTCTGGGAGCATCCTTTTGCTCGTTAGGAAGAAGGTCATCGTCTTCAACACTATCTGCTGTTACAGCGGTCGAGATGCCGATGAAAACAGAGGAACGGCTCAAAGAGCTGGAGAGCAATGCAGTGAAAGCGCTGCTTAGCTTGGGAGAAGCATTTGTTAGTCAGTCACCATACCGCGCTGTTGTGTAAGTGGCAATAACAAGTTTTTCATGGGCTTGACACTCACAAAAATGCACATGTAGATTCATAGCGGTTCATGAATGCGCATAAGGATAAATGTCATTAAATTTAACTAAACCATTTTTGATAAAATTTATACGATAGGAAAAAGCAAGCAGACTCAATTGCATATGTTAGGCCTTTGCAGCCTCACCAGCCACAACAACAAAGTCAGACGACTCGGTCTGTAATTGTGAAGGCTGATCCTGCGATAATCCCTTTCGAGGAAGTCCGAAACCGTTTTCAGCAGCCCATACAGCAACAAAGAAATGGTTCAATAAATTCATCCAACAGTGGCCCTGTTCAAAGTCAATATGTCTGTGAGTTGGGATCATCTAGCAGTGCTATCAGTTTCAGCCATCAACCGCAGGCAATCAGATTGGCTTCTTCTAATGCCCCACAAACAACTCCAACTAAAAGCTCAACCACATCAATTGCATCCCCCGTCAGCATTCAGCCAGTTGTATCTGCTGTATCTTCTGTATCCTCATCATCACCGATGATCTCAACTATTTTCTATCAGATTCCCGCAACAGTAGCGTCTACAGCCAATGGAAATAATGGAACAGTCATGTCCCCTTCGTTTACCATTATTCCGGCCCCCAACGGAAGGACAGTCATTCCTTTACCAATGGTCACATCCAGTCCCACTCCGTTGGTGAAAATTGAGCCAAGTACAGTTGGAACTCAAAATAACACAACAGCACCTGTAAATTGGAACAATATTCAGTTGCTAAAGGTCCCTCGGAGCAACATCGAAAGTGGAAACGGACTGTCACCATTTAGTACATTAGCCCCGGCGTTGACAAATACTACCGCTGCTGCCGCAAAACTTTTACCTAGTCCCGGTAAAGGAGAGGGAAAGTCATTATCGGTGACAGTAACGCCCGATGGAAAATCGCCAACAAAGTCTAGGGCTAGGCGTCGCTCCCAAAGTACAACCAAAGGTCAAACTCGCAATTCAAGAGTTTCATCATCTAGCTCTTCAGATTTTACCGTTTGCCCGTCTGTTGAAGGACTTCCAAATATTGTATGTTAATATTGGATATTATGTGTAGTGGTCAACATAAAAATGTAACTTTAGTAAAATTCCTAACTTGCTTATGATTCTTACTTTTAACATAATCAGTTTGTGGACGGGTATGAGGTATCAAGAGAGATCTGGGCAAAGGCATTCTTGCAAAATGACATTATACATGCCGCTGGAACACTGTTCAATGCACTGTTTAGTTCTGAAGAAATAAAAAATTGTACTTTAAACGGTAGGAATGGAACGAGACAACTCTGCCCTGAAAAAAGACATGCCATCTTCAGTAAGTTCACAGAGTAGATACAAGATGCATGATTTATTTTGACATCACACATGTTCGTAACGTTTCAATATTGTCATTTTTGGAAACAATTTTCTCCTCCTTTTAGAAATTGTAGCTTGGATGAAAAACAAATGCCAGGATCCGTATTCTTTCAATAAAAGTCCAGAGGACACAAAGGTTTTGAGTAGAGAGGAACAAATGATGATAGAAAAGAAAGTATTCGTGGAACGACGTTACCAAACGAGCAGGAAAATCAGAGACATGCCATCAGCATCTCAGTCAAATCTTTCATCACCAGTTATACCATCACCTACAATTACAACAACGGCGGCGTCAACCGTTAGTTCAAGCAAGTCCCCCTCTACAAATGCTACGATGTGTGCTAAAAACAACCAGGTCGGTCCCATGCCGGCTGCAGTACAACAACGACGAGACAGTGGAAGCTTCAGTAGTGTTTGCAGTAGCACTGGAGATGACAAAGGAATACCAAAAATTGCATTAATTCAGTCATCAGAAATCATAGCAAATTACTTTCAGAGTGCAGATCCACTTCCTCTCACTACTTCACCAAAGACACTTCTCACCACTCATGATGGCGGCCCACCACCAATGAAGATGCAGAAAGTGGGCTAAAAAACGTGTTTTGCTTCCATTGCTTCCCATTGAAAACATTGTTTAAACAATGGAAAGGTGAGTGAAAGTTGGAAGAAAAAAAATGCGCCACACAAGATCAGTAGTAGTAGTTACATAACTTACATACGAATAACGTTATGAAGACACACTTGCATAAGTTGCATAACAAATTGTATCAATCTTCTTCTAGTTGTATGGCATCATGATCATGACTCGTTGTCTTTTGCATGGAAATGTTTTGTGCCAGGTGCCAAGTGCCTTGATTTCTTAGTTGATATCGTTTATCTAACTAAAGATATAAAATATCTATAAAAAATACAAACAATTGTCATTGTGTGACCTTCCAATATAATATGCCCATATAATTGACGTCAATATCTGCTATCATCATTCGATTGACCATTCACTTTATATGTGCATTTGTATTTGTTTTTTACTGATTCTCATACAAAATACAAAAGTAGTCCAGTTTTTATAACAACTTTTATATAGTCAATCTAAGGAATCAATTTTCCTAGTAGAAAGACAAGTATAACCAATCCTTTTCATTTTTATATGAATTTTTATAATTACCACCAATCATTTAGTAATTCAGCGATGACAAAAATGTTGGCATTTCAAAATATTTCTTTACCATAGCTTGATGTGAAAGATTGAAAACATTTTTTACATTTTTATGATGATATAAATACCTATTCCTACCATTACCAAAATGCATAAAAATATTCAAATGAACCTATAGCACTTCATAATCCAAGTCGAAAATGACCGAGCTTCAAGGGCTCCTTTTGCATGCGCTTTGCACTTTTTTACGAATCATACTTTGAGTACACTGTCGACCAAAGTTTACAGTTGTACAAAATACAGTTAAATTGTGGTCACCTTTAGTTCCATGATCTTATACAAAAATATATGAATAAATGTATAATAATATTAGCTCATTAATCTAATACGTAAACAAGGCATATTGACACAGTATATAAGTACATGTTATATAAACATATTATAATTTTATTCATTTCATAAATACAACAATAATTTGATTTCAATCATGCATCAATATATATACACTTACAATACATAATACATTACACCTATGCTTGTAAACATTTTTGAATCAAATACCATGCATAGTAAATACAGAATAGCAGGTAGTTTGACAGCCAAATTTTTAGTAATAATGGTACTTGAAACAAGTTACGTATGTGTATATTAACGAGACTTTTACATGAAATTTAGCAAAATAGTAAATAAATAATATTACTGATGGTAAGTGAGAATCTCAAAAATGAACATTTTTCCAAACATGTTTCTCTATCTGTCGTCAGTTAATTCTTCAAAATGCTATTTTAAGGCAATTGCATAAGTAATGGAAATGCAACTACTGAAATTCATAAACTATAAGTAATTGAAGTGATTGTAAATCTACAAGAGAATGTTTATATTCGTCAAAAGATAATGAAGTTTTCAACATTTTTACATCTTGTAAGGTGTGTTATGTTGTAGGAGGCATATTTAAGCATAAATAAATATAACGGTTAAATTATATATCTGCATGTAGTATGTAGTGAGCGTGTTAAACTTGCGGAGACACAGTTGACGCTGGTTCTTGTAAAATTTATATTAGCGAGCATAAAAATCGAGTTAAATTTGTACCAAAAAATATTTACGTTGTGTTACTCGGACCTTTAAGGTAGCTCTATGTACGTGACCTTGAATATTATATAATAATAGTAAAAACTAATCATCTAAATGATTCACAAAATTTATTATAGTAGAAATGAATAAAATTAAATTGTTCATTTTGATTAAATGAGATGTTGAATATGAATACCTGCTAAGGCTGGCAAGCTTATCTGTTTATGTACGTTATGCATCTGGTTTAGAGTATTATCATTATCAATAAAGTCATTAGAAAAACGGTATAAATTCACAACTTAACAGCTCCCAATGATTGAATCTAATCCATTTACTGGAAAATGTTCCTCCTGTTAATTTGTTTTAAAAAAATGTAAGAGAGACTGTGAAGAACGCTTTATTAAAATGCGTAAATATATCTTAATGTGTATTTATAATCATGTATAATTATCATACATAGTTAAAATAATAATTATTATTATTGTGAACCATATTATTATTCCTTTGTTATTTTGTTAAGTACTATTTATATAAACCGTCGTTATCCCGAAAATTAATACTACCTGACATTTCGTTTTGTTTTTGTTTCTTCTTCTGAGCGTCTTGGTATAATAAACAGAAATAATAGCCACTGTGTAGAGGCACAATATCATTTCTGTAGGAGTACGTCGTATTTTCGTTAGCTTTACGAATTTATAACTTTACTACACAATTTTTCGTAAAATATATTACATACGCTAAATGTGTCGAGCTCGACGGTGATTTTCTTTATTTCCCCTGTGAAGAATGTGTTATATAATTAAATTAAGATTAATATTTTATGAGTGTCGTTTCTTTAACAAAATGATGCTGTAGCCGCTGTGAAATAAAAATATCATTAACCTCATTTTTAAGATTAAATGTTAGTCGAAGTATATTAAATTTGGTTTGTTGAACTTTCCGTGTATTCGTTTTCTGGTTTGACGCAAATGATAAATCCGTAATAAAAATCAAAAAAAAAAAATTATTTTGATCCATAAAAAAGTTAATATATTTCATAAATAAAGAGCATTAAAAGCATGATTATTCGTGGCAAACAAGCTGGCTTAGTCACGTTTAAATCAACAAGAAAGGCAAATTTAATTTCTCGGGTATGTAGCATACTTTTATCATACAACGCATGTAGTTACGTACATATTTACAACAAGCATCTAAAGTTTGGACCCAAATTATTCATAAATATTTTCAATGGCAAGTTTGGGAAGTTGTAGCATTGAAACTTGTATATAAACTTTTATACTGTTAGAAGTAGTACCTTTCAAATTTTTGAGCAAACTATTCTTAGAATAAGCGTGTTTATAGGTACAAGAAAAAATTTCAAAAATGCACCTAATACTTCTGCATGCAGTGTAATAGTACAAGTTCTACGATTAGGTGATGATACCATCTCCTCTAATATTTCTTCATCTTGTAACCTTCGTTAAAGTTGCATTGATCGGGTTCCGGGTAAATCCTCTTGATGCAGGATGGTATTTCTCATGATGAACGCGTGTTCGTTGTCAGTGTATTCACAAAGAAATAATCCATAATTGTATAATTATCGTGAGATCTCAACTAACCCCAAGTTGTACCAAACAAGATAAAAAACTGTACGACATTGTAGTATTTGCCTATTGGATATTTTACATTTTTGAAAGAAAATGAAAGCTAACAAATCTGATGATGGTCTGAGTACGCATTGGGAAGTGTAGAGTGAAACGCTATGCATGTCATGTTTTACACATTTATTATGTATCTTTTTCTTTGATGAAATGAAATTCAAAATTGAATGAAAGTAGTTAAAGACGCTATGTAACTGTTTACAAAACAATACAGTTTAGCAACGAGTACACTCTCCGGATGTAAAATATCATGCAAAGCAATGAAACAAGTGAACACAAGGGAATATAATAAACAGTATAGTTTTCTGCGCATTTTCCTTCATTCGTAAACATCATGAAAAGTGCCAAGGTCAAATCGGACTGCGTGGTTTCTGATAGGCATATTACACTCTAAACGTTTTGCATCATATGGTTTTGTGCGTTTTTCTACTGTTTTGGCATACGATCTTCACGAATTTACCTTGAAACTGTACGAAACTGTATCAAATGACTGCATTTACGTTACAAATTAACGATACTGCATGAAAACCTCGGAATTCATGCAATCATAAAAAGAAATGATAATTGCAAGCTAGTTTTTTCATTATAAAACGATGTTAAACTTAAAACTGCATTTATTAGCAGTAGGCGTAGAGTGGATTGACCTCTGAAACTTTGTCGAGGACATACTTTATACTAAATGTGAAAGCATTTGGATGCCTATAAATAAAAGAATAAATAAAAATTGCATAGGATACAAATGCATATAATTTTTGATAGTTTTTGCCCTTTACTTAATACCCAGCTGTATTGTCTACGCAGTTGGCTATTCATTCTATCTAGCTTGATGTGTGAAAGTTTTTACAGCTTGTAATAATGAATTTAGTTTATTGACAAAGGATTATTGCCAATATCGATAATGAATGATATGAAATATGCACCAGTGTGAAAAAATACAATGTCATTGAGCAATATAATGTCATATATCTCTGTGTCGTGCCTGTGCTTTAAATAGTAGAAAAACAGAGAAACTTGCTATTACGAAAACTTCAAGACGCGACGGAAAAAGAAAGAAACTGTTTGGAAATCAACAGTCGATGGAAGCAACGTGGAAAGAAAGGACGAAAAACGTCAAACCGAGCTGTATAGTGATATCCTTGCACATAATGATACTGGGAGTGCGGATTGGACAAAGGTATTCTATAGGTAAAAAGTGGTCAAAATCAAACTGCAAAAGTAATTAGTTATTAAAAGGTCCATATTGATTGGTCGTATAATGCACAATATTGCGACACGTTGTTTCCAAGTAGGATTCGATTTTGAGTTGATCTTTCAGGCGAAAAAATCTTCACCAAAACATGTTAGTAATTTTTTGGAAAAGAGTAAAACGCAATTGCTGGGCATTTCATGAGTTTTCATACTTGTATTACATACACTACATTTTACACTTGGTCTTTTAGACATATCAGAAGATTACATTTTTTGTGGCTCTCAAATGTTGAATTGCATTTTGACGCAACACAACATGCATAGTAGTGATGATGAGCATAATATTATCTATGTGTGTAATTGATAAACAACGGGATGCAGAGGAAAAGGCAAGTAGAGGTGAAAAAGTCATGTTTCCTGGTAAAAATGATACAAGTGGAAACACGTTTTGTTGCTCTAATCTTCCTCTCTCCAGTTGCACATACATACTACATGCACATTCTATTAGTTTCTAGTGGTTCAGATGTAAAGACACAGAAGAATCCTATCAAATGATGCTAACCAAGCAAAAGAGAAAAAAACTGGAAATGGTGTCAGTTTGGTTAAAGGAGTAACCTTCAGTTCATAAGAAAGGAAACCATGAACACGTCTAGTTTATATCGAACTGCATTCATTCCTGTGTAATACGGAATGTTTGATTCATGGTTCTCCATAATATTACATGAACCAAATGGCATTGTCAAGACCCTGAAAGTCTATTTGCTATATGATTAACATGTAGAAATGCTAACTGTAATACTGGGTTTGCGTAAAACAAAACTGGTATCTACAATCTATGTCTTTTGGCTCATTATTTTTTGACTCTACAAATAAATAAAGCTTTCAGTCTCCTTTTTGCTTTACAGCTAAGCTAGTCAGTGTAAATATTTTAAACTAGTTTCTGCCTACTTTTAACGTGACTTTGTCGCTATTTCTTTTTTGATCCAGCTCATCATTTTCTCTAGACTTTACCCATTACTGCTAGAAGCACAACTACATAATATTGTGCACTATGCATTTACATCATGAATTTACGACTGCATTGAAGAGAAGTAACAATATGTAAAAGAATGTACCACACATAGCATTGCATAGCATTTTCTGCAGATGAGGATGTGCATGATGATGATACAAACGATTTTGATGATGCAGCATTAGAGTAATACTACTAGTTTGGTGATACAAATGGAATGTGTGTAGTGAACTTCTTAAACTGGATACTAGTATCATATCACATTTGTAATTCTAGCCATTTCCATGAACTGATCTGAAAAGTACTTTCCTTTTTTACCCAATGAATGCTTCATATTCGTGTGGTAAACATTTACGCATCAACCACCACCATCAGCAATTTCTTTGTACTACGCAAATCCACACATGAGCATGACGTGATCACTGACAATATTCGTGGCTGGTGGGGTTAATCATTTCCCTCTGCATGCATTCACTGTGTAAATATTGCAGCCGCAGCAGCAGTGCCTTCCGTGCATGTACAAAACGTGTTTATTCATAATAATATCTTTCTCTAATAATCTACAAGCTGCAGTAGTAGTATTAGTCGGAAGCTGGAAGTCAACCCGGTGCCTACAGAAGGATATTCGTATGGGCTTATAAAACTCAAGTTTGTGTCAATTGCATACGCAACAACACTGATATCATAAACAATGTAAAACAATGCGTACAATTTTCAAAGCGGTGTAACAAAGGAAGCATTCCTGTAGTAGATTTTGGAATGCAATAAATAAGTAATGCATGTGCCTGCACCACTGAAAGAACAAGAGACGTTTAGTGTTGTGGTAAAATATGTGTTATGCAGTGTTAAAGTGAAAAAGGTGTGTTATGCATATTTGATGCAACGATAGCAAAGCATTGTTGCATTTTATTTGACACGCTGTTTCATTATCTGACTGACGAGAGATACAAAAAAAAAGACCAAGGTGGACTATTGCAGTCAAAAGGGAAACACAAAATTGATTTGGTTGTGCTGCTTGCATATACGTGGGAACGAAAATTCTCTGCATGCTCCTTCCTTGCTCACACAAAAAAACGGTTCACTCACGTAAATATAATATATGCTTTGGTCGGATACAGCAAGGAGTATGGCAAAAACTGCTGTGAAACCAGAAATGAATCCAAAAGCGACAACAGTCGAAGATGAGAATGCAAAATCTCCTTCATGTGGTACGTAAGCTTAAGTATGTATGTGTAGGTATTATGTACACATGATATTTGTTTCAAAGTTAATATTAACTGAATGCACATCACCACAGACTAGTAAATTTTTTTAAAAGTTTGCTGAACTAGAGGGAATAATTTACCTTTTCAGTTGTGCAACAATGAATAAATATTGGGTGCACCGGATATGAATGAAGAAATGCTGTGCCACCCACCACAAAAGAATTAAAGTTAAAAAAAATGGTTTTTATGGTTGCATGTAGAGTCCGAGATTTTGCGTAATCGACTTCTCTGTACTACTTTCTCTCCTGGAAGACGAGGAGGATTTGGCTCGACACGTGAAGTTGTGCAAGATACAGCTTCAGCAACACCAATAGCGGTCACAATGTCATCAACATCAGTGCCACCGACAGCATCCTATCCCAAATGTAATATTGCACTAACAATGAGTGGCAATAGTGAGCAATTAACAGTGATTACAACGCCACTTGCTGCTGGAGAAGGTAGTGGAGGTGCAAAAAATGGCAGTATTGTTGGAAATCCAAGTGTCATTACGGCAGTTCCTAACTACTGTAATCAACAGCTTCAACCAAAAGACAAATTACCGGAAGTAGACATCAAACCGATGATTGTTGGAGTTAGTCAGGCTCTAGTACAAAGTTGTCCCACGGTAATGACACCGACAGTTTCTTCACATGCTCCAGTGGCTGATGTTAAAAAGGAACCGGCAGTTTTGGAAATATCTTATGACCGTGACAGAATCCTAACTTTTTTGACGGATTACTGGAAGTCAAAAAATTTACAGCAAGTGACAGAAGCACAACAGCAAACGGCAGGTGTCTCTGGAGTAACCAGTTCGGATTTTTGTCCAGCTCCTCAGAGAATTGTGGAGGAAGCACTTTTCGACTTGTTTGTGGAATATCCCATGGTACAAACACTGTCGTTTCTTTTTTTTACAACTTGCTTCATCAGTATAAATTTATGCAATTAAACTTCTATCATGATACATTTTGTAGATGATTGACGGACTAGCAATTTCCAAAAGAGCTTGGGCTAAAGCATTTTACGAAAAGGACATTATTCAGACATCAAAGGTGCTATTTGAGGCATTATTCTCTGAAATGGAAATGCAGCAATGTACCCTGAATGGGAAAAAAGGAACACCAGAGCTAAGCGCCAGCAAGATGCTTGCTATTTTAAGTAAGACAAAAGACAAGCATAGTGATTGGAATCTTTTAAAATTGTATTACGTACACTTCTTTGCATTACAACTTAGTGCAGTGGGTGTGTCGTGTAAATGCGAGGGTCTACTAAACAAATAATTGGATCAATTCATTTAACTTATCCCTTTTTTATAGGAACTGCTGCATGGATGAAAAACAAGAAACAAGATCCATACTCATTTAATAACCATATTCCATCCCACAATCAGTTTCCAACTAATGAGGAGCGAGAAAAAATTGAAAAAAAGGTTTTTACTGAACGAAGAAGTCAAGCCAATAGAAAGCTTACTAAAACGAGTGGGAACAATGACAATGCTGCCGCTAGTCCACCAAGTACTTTATATTTTTAAATGATTTTTTCTATTTATGTTTTTACTTGGGTATTAGAAAATCAACGGTTTGTACTATTCATGATTTTATAATATTGTTTTAGGCTCTCGAGACACAAGTCTACCTGAAACTCATAATAATCAAGGATCTCCTACTGCTACTAAAGCAGATTCTCCTTCCTCAAATCCAACGGCAACTATTGGTGCTTCACCTGCTGGTGAAAATCGTCTAAGTTTATCTGAAGATTTCAGACGTGAATATAAGGCTCCACTCGCTAAAATCCCTCGGTTGGATTTGGATACAGAAATAGTGAAAAAACTGCAAATTCTATACGCTGACAATCCCGAAGGGTTAACTAGCTACTTATTACCTAATATACGTGCCATTTTAATTGTACGATATTATGACAGCTCTACAACATAAAGCATTGGTATATATTTTATATGGTCATTGCAATTCACACAATTGTAAAACTATAATTGCTTCTTATTCAGGATGGTTTCCTAATTCCCCACGAAGACTGGACTAAAGCGTTCAACGAAACTGCATCCGATATAGTCAAAGCTGCGTGGACACTTTTTAAAGTTTTATTCTCCAAGACTGAAATTCTTAACTGTACACTGAATGGAAAAAACGGGACTAGAGAACTGTGTCCAGTTAAAAAGCTGGCCATTCTTCGTAAGTAGAAATAATGTCTCGTCAAAGTTTTAAATAAGTCAAATAGATCATGATTAAATTGTCCATACGTTTCCTGACAGGTGCTATTACATGGATGAAAGAAAACCAAGGGACTTCAGTCGATATTTTTTCATTTAATGTAGGGCGATCAGAGTTCAACTGCTTTCCCTCAGATGAGGACAAGGATAAAATTGAAACCAAAGTTTACACAGAGAAAAGATATCAAGCATGTAGAAAGCTAAAGGGACAGCTTATGTGAGAAACAGTGTGGATCAATCAAAGCCACAAATCAAACACGGAATCCTTTATTGTACATATTCATACACTTGATTTTTTTACTTGTGTATTGTTTTATTACCTTGTTTCTTCTGTTGTGAAAAAAAAATTTATAATTTAATTCACTGTTTTGAAGTTCCTGAATAAACTGTTTTTTAAAATGAGATGTGACACGGGATGTAAATGGTAAATTATTTTTATTTGCCAATGTTTTTTTTTTTTTTGAATTGCACTAATTAAAGTGTCTTCATGAGCTTGATGAAAATGAAAAAAATAATGATAAGTTATTTAGCTTTACATTATTAGTACACATCTAAAGTGCGAGTATGAATTGAATATTGTTCAATTGACCATTCTTTCTTGTTTCTTCATAAGAGTAAGAAAAGTGTTTTATTTATTAAAATATTTGCATCCATATACTTGCAGTTAACGTTTTCAGAAATTCAGTAATCTAGAATCTTTGACAAATGTAATTGACAAAATTGATTCATTACTTATTAGTATACATTTTGTGGTAACAAATTTTTATGCTGTATTTGTCATTATAAATCATATTTTATACAAATAAATTATTTCACTGTAAACGCTACTTGCATAAATAAATGTACAGCTTGTGTTAGATGATTATACATAATATACTTACTGTCAATAAGCATCAAGAACGGTCAAATTTTGGGCTGACGTACAGGAGTTTGAGCTTTGTTTGGTTTGATTAAGCATATGCATTCATTGTATTTATGTACCTTTTTGTGTCAGTCAGAATTAGTGCGATGTCCTCTTAACGTCAAAGTTGTACTGTGGTTGCCACGTCTGGTTAGTTAGTTAGGTTAGGTCCGTTTTCACCTTTTTCGTTTGTTAGTACGGTTTAACAGTAGTGGAAGTTTGGCTTGGTAAGTTAAAATTATACTTGTCAAAGTTCAGTAGCAAGGAAGCATTATGAATCACATTAATACAATGGCCACTTGTCATAAAGTCGCTTGTGGTGTTAGTCCGTAATAGCTAATAGCTAAACTAATGGGAATTAGGATTATCTTCATCTGCTTTTACTTCTTCTTGTTCGAGAGGTAGACTTTTCTGGTTTATGCTTTGCAGATTTGAGCTCATCACCCTTCACCTCCGCCGATGGATAAGAAACGTCCTTAATTTTACTTATGATTTTATTCATGTCAGTTGGTATCTTGCCCAATAAATCAGTGACCACATCCTGTAGTTGTGCATTCGCAAAATTATTTTCAATTTTTATCAATTACATGAATTTCACTCATTTGAAGTTACATGTTAAGATACCTTTAAATATGTTTTGCCTTCCTCAAAATTAGCTGGTATTTTAACTTTCCTTCCTCCGATGGCCCCTCCAGTAGTAATGACGGGCACTGGTATGAGCAAGATCAACGCTAGCAGCGCTAGTGCCTTCAGAAGCAATAATGGTAGTAAAAGTGGCAGCAGTAAGCCAAGCAGAGGCAATAACAACTTTGCCAGCCCTAGCAAACCGAGGAGCCCTTTCAGACCACTTAGTCCTAGCAGTCCAATAAGGCCCTTCTCCGCGCCTCCATCATAGCCATCATCGTAATACATGGGTGCAGGATGGTAGTACTTGGCAGTGACCAATAAATTATTCAATTGTGAACATATTCTCGTTATTACTTTAATATCTCGTTATTTTTTTATGGGAAGGGACAAGTATTTTTACCGGTTGAGGTTGAACTGAGTATTGGTAGACTGAGTGACCACTAGCACCACCGTTTCCCCAACCTCCTCCTCCGCCATTACCACCACCCCCAAAGCTTCCGCCGTAATCACCTCTTGGCTCATAGTATGATGTTGCTGCATGGGATAAAGCAGATGGCGAGCCGGTCAATGAATTTGTAGGTGATGGTTGGAGATGATGAGGAGACGCTGCGGGAGAACCCGGAGATGAGAAAACTGGACTGGACTGATCTTTGCCCTTACCTCCAATGTAGCCGAAAGATCCCTTTGCTAGATTAGTTGTGGATGCTAAAGCTGAGTTGATTTGAAATACTACTACTATGAAAAGAAATGTCGGCCACCACATCATTATTCTGCAATGGACTTTTTCAGTTTTCTTCATATTGCTCCTTCCAGTGCAAGTTCTTATGCAAAAATAAATAAAACACATCACCAACCAATCAAATAAAAAAATTTGATAAGCAGATAACACTGTTATTCTTGTCGACACTATTTTTACCGCTTTTCTTTCGTCTCATTGAAGTTATTACTCTGGTGTGTGAAGCTCATGAAGTATAGTGCTTCCACAACGTTTTTTCACAATTAAAAAAAATTGGCTATGGACTAAAAAACTTTTACACCGGTGTTCCTAGTTTCAAAGGTGGAAACGATATGATTTTACAAAAAATATTCAAATTGTGAAAGAAACATTTTGTGCTCTTGCCTTGCCCTTCACTTGGCTACTCACGATTGATTGCCAAGAGCAAAAGTTGTAATTGTAGTGAAGTTGCAAGATGGCAGGAAGTCACTGAGAGATGTCGGGCCTTTTTTCGAAATTTATATGTCGTCAAGAATAGCGTCGAGCCATTTTTGGCTGAATTTTTCATGTATTATTGGTTAGCTCAACGTCATCATTCATTCATGTTTTGCCAGCATTTTCCGTTCTTTCTCGTCTACAACAACACATTCATCGTTAGTGGTGGATATTGTAGATTATTTGCCACACCAGAAAAATAACGGCGCACATTCACATACTAAATAGAAGCGCCTATTAAAGGATTTTCACTTCAGCTTCACTTTCTTAAAGAACAAAAAGACGCCTTCCTACACTTGTTCGCAGTCTGCGAGCTAATGCAAAAAAATAACAATGACAAATGACAGAAGAGAAGAAAAAGGTATTTTTGTACCAATTGTTGCATGTGCTCCTTTTCCCTAGTTTTATAGCATGATCAGAAAAGAACGCATCACACCAAAAGGTGGTTTGAAGAAAATCAACCGCTGATAACCCAGTCAGTCATCGTTATTCTTGTTGCTAATTCTGTAAAATGCATAATATAA
>JAHZMZ010003546.1:0-14808 GCA_027743805.1 Lepidocyrtoides sp. E14 | reverse complement strand
TTTGATTTACTACCAACAACGACAGCTCTCAACAAAACTGTAGCTTTCTTTCTCAGAGTTGTAATGCCCGTACATGGTATAAACTTTTGTGACATATATGACTTTATATGATCCGATTCTTTTTAAAGACTTTTTAGTCTCAATAAGTCAGTCAACAACTTATACATTATCTTTGAGATAAATATTATGTATTCAAAGTATAAAATGTTTTGCCTTGAAAAGTTGAACCAGTTGTGACAATGGTGCGTGGTGACTTCAATAACTCGTTTTTATCATTGAAAGAACATGCAAATGTCTATCGTCAACTCTCCGTTTTATCACACAGATGAGCCATTTAATTTTTTTCTTCGCAAAAAGAGAAACTAGACGCAGTTTTTAAGCTAGATTAAACTTTCGAAGCAACTCTTTTTAGTAAATCAAGATAACGATGGTCATTTCACTTCACTGTCTTTGACGATCTTGTCGACGTACTTTTACTTGAGAAAATAGAAAATGCTTAAAGAATATGCATGTACATATGTATTTACTATATTTATAGTATGCATTCAACCTATTTCAATGAAATACTACACATCCACTCTCGCTGCATTTGTGCTTATCCTGCAAGCAAGCCCTCAGTATAGTAGTAAAGATACATCTGTGCGCATTTTTTTGCCTGTGTCACAGCTGGTTATTGTTTTCACTCTCACCAAAGGAAAAATAACTCAAACAAATCAACAACAACAATTTCTGGCTACTCTAAACAAAATATTCTCCATTTCATGATGATCCTCCCCAATTTTAAAAATAAGCAAAGTAATCCTTCTTGTTTGCACTACTAAAAATATACATGCATCAGGAACAAAATTCAACTTTTAAATAAATTGATGCACAAACAAGATATAAATAAGCAAAGTGCCGTATCGTCTTCTTTGTGTCACGTAATAATAAGCAACACAAATAAAACCGTTTTTCCAATGACATGGACCCAGCGGGTCGGGTATGACCTCATCGAGAAAATCTATATAACAAGTCATTAGTATATCAGAGACATGGAGACTTGACATTTAGAATATATTACAAATTTTATCAGTGCTACTACTGAGCTTTATTTTCTAACAAGTCCTTTCGCTCTCACCATGATCATTATTAAATTTCCCATCATTTTCATATCATCCCCAATTTAATAATAATAATAAGCTGAAAACCATAAAGAAAAAAATAACACATGTGCAATGTATGCATGGGTGTCCAACATATTTTCATAAACGCTGCGCTCGCTGCTGCTGCTGGCGGTTATACACTTCACTTCATGCAGCAAAACGCTGCAATCTGTTCTTGCTCATCATCAGCGATTCGAGTATAAAGTTAGCCATAACTTTACAGATAGAAAAAAATAGTGCCGATGTGCCCGCATAATCAGTTAAACTAACAGTAGTAAGATTCTTATAACAGCAGCAGCATGTTTTTTATGTCAGCATTGCTATTACTACTACTACTACTGCATAAAACGACCATCAGTTTCAGATAAACAGAAACGCCATGCATGCAGGCAGGCAGAAAAGCACACCCAGAAACTGTGACGATGATGCCATTCTATTGTATTCATTTTCTTCTTACAATTCAGCTGCTCTGGATTTGATCAGCAGCAAAATTATATTATGTATTTATATATTTTTTTATGATTTCCACAGATTTTTCTTCCTGTAAAGTAGACTAAATACTGTGAGAAAAGCTTATGCATGCTGCATTATGTGTAAGTGGAGATGTGTAATAGTTTAATATATGTTTTGTTATTCAGGGAAAAGAAACAAATGGCACTGCTCCGTTTCTTTCTACTGCTGCTGCCTGCGCCGCTGCTGCTGCTGATGAATGCAAGCATTATTGTTATTAAACAGAAGGGCCAATAATATTAATAATAATAATGTAATGTATTATGATCTGATGCCAAACAACAATATAACAGAAACTAAACACATGTGCGCGTCTGTTACTTCTGCTGCTGCTGCCGCTGTTGTTGTTAATGTTTTATTTTTATGCATATATAAAAACATGATGAAAATGATCACCATCATGGCATAGCCAATTATCGACGGTGATGAAGAAAAACAGGAGCATACAGAAAGTCAAGTCAGAAAAAGAGAGATAGAGGCAAAGTGACAGAAAAAAAGGTTTTGTGCACTTGCTCACCACTCGCCTTCTTCTTCTTCCTCGGCAAACAGTCAAGTCATAGTATTTTGCTGGCTCGTCGTTTACACATTAAAATCAACAAACTGTGCGTACATCTGGTTGCATTTATTTGAAAATTCCTTTTTTTTGTTTGGCGAGATGATGATGATGATGAGATGAGATTGAAATGCCAGTTGTTATGTGTGTGTATACATTCAAAGTAAAAATTTAATAAAAATGCATAGCGAAAAAAAACTCGCTCCTTATGAGCTTATATTAGAGCTTTACTGTTAATTATGGTGTCACTTGATCAAGTAAAGTAAAACCAGATGTAATATGAGTCTTAAAATCTACATTCCTCTTTGAAGTTATTGTCAGTGCTTAATTATCATGAAAAAAGAAAGAAAGCAGACTGAATAGGTAATAAAAAAATGAGGTTGATTTTTTTACTGACCTTTGCTCCGTGACCGGGTTAGAATTTCAGAAGAGTTGTTGTTAGTATTTAACGGTGATCCCACACGGCGATTCTCCTTTCCGGGTGGTGGAGGAGGAGGAACACCGCCGACATTAATTGAGGACGATGAGGCGGATAAAAGAGGGGATGGGCAGGGGGATGTTCCATGGGCAACTGCCACCACTGATGTTTGTTCCTCTTTGATCACTTTACCTTCCATCAAGCCCTGTTGTAAAAGTAGACGTGATTTCATTTCCACTTTGTTCTCAAGTAATTATTATTGTTAATTAGTTATTTCTCACAGGAATACAGTCTCAAGCACATAACCACAACGGAACAACAAAAGAAACCTCATCACTTGATTATACATGTCTATCAACAAAAAGGCAGTCACTTGATTTCAAAATCGGCTGTTTTGCAATCAATTTCTCTTTCTAACGAGGAAAAAGCACATATTTTTTTCTTGGTTTCTTTTGAACTTGTGTTGTAATTCTACTTCTCCCTTTTATCATTAACCTTATCTGTCACCATCAGCTATTCCATGTCACTTTTTAACACTGCTGCAAAAGTAGCAATTCAGTTTGCCCTCGTGGCGATATATCTGACAAGCTTTGATCATTCTATGTACAAAGTACAAACTGTTTGACTTTTTTAGTCACCACCTTTTGTAATCATTCTATTTTGCAAACCATTACATTACTTAAAACCACGCTAATTTAATTAATAACAGCGAAGCAAAAAAAAACTGATAGGAAAACCACATCAAATCGCCCCACTGTCACTTACATCACCACTACCTGCTTACTAGTATGCAAAATTCACTGTTATTATCCAAGTTTCGCAATATCCCATCTCCACGTGTCAGAGCCATAATAGAAAAACAGTTTCATAATCCTATTATTATAAATAACGTATACTAGACGAAAATTATTTTTTCCTTTTTTCTACCCAATTTGCCATAAAATCCAAAGAAAGATGCAGACAGTGTGGCAGCCATCAGATCAGAAGACTGACTGACTTTCTAATGAAAGCTTTATGATCCAAAAGATCATCATTGAACATGCTTGTGTGAGCGAGCAAAAAAAAACTATATGATATTCCATGCAAAATGCAACTAAACCGATTCTATTTCCCATCACCGTCACATCACATCACCGTACACACAAAAGTAATACGTAAGTAGTAGACGTAAGTACAAACCTACACCGTAATAATAATAATATCTATTCTGCTGGTGGTGATGGTGTCTTCCCTTCTTTCGCTAACTTGTAACATGCATTCTCCAAAACTAGATATATTATGGCTTTGATGATGAACTGATGACGGTGAAGGAATGGTTAAAAGCTTTCTTGTTGCTCTTGTCAAAACGAAAGGGTATAATATAAAAATGTGCTTGCGTCTTCTCCGTCCGTACATCCCATTTTCATACATTACGTTTTTACCATTTTACTAACTTGCTATAATATAGATGACTTGACTGAGCGTATAAAAATATCCACTGTACCGGTTTACAAACTTATACCGATGTATGCATGGACAAAGTAAATGCGTGTCTAACCATTATTGTTATTATCATTGCGGGGTCGCCTGATCTGCTCTTTTTTTTCTTGCTGGAAGAAATACTATTACTATGATAGTGGTGGTGGTGGTGGCACTCAATATAGAAATACGGTAGTGAAGTATGTAATAGATGCTGTATTTACAACAGTGGCATCAGTGCCAAAAAAAATGTTTCAGAATTTAGAAAGAAGGAAAAGTAAACCATTCGTTCATCGTAATAATACTATTTGATATTATCGTTTTTGTCCGTGCATTCACAGGAGAGAAAAAAAAGAAGTCGAAAAAACGGAATGTGCAGATGTGCATCTGCTTGCATGCATATGGAATGGGTGACTTATAATAAAAGCAGGCGAGCGAGGTCTGGTCTGTTGTTTCGTTCATTCGCTCGCCTCTCGCGTAAACAGATGTACATTTTCATCCAAAATCGCTCCACTAGGCACCATACCACACAGAGGCATAGCAAAACGCTCTTTTAAAAGGCTTCTCTCTTCTTCCCTGTATTCGACAAGATCATCATAATCGTCAATGTGAAGTAGAAACGGTAGCAAAACGAGTAACTACATCTTTTGCATTGAAATGCACATGCTGCCAGACCAGGTCACACTTATACTAATGCGTATATGATGGCAATGATGTTTGGAATATTTAGACGCAGTACAATGTTGAGTGCACTCGCGAAGAACAAATGACATGGAATACATTATTGAACTGAAAGGTAAAAAAATATATTCACAAGTTTCATATCGCCCCAAATCGGAACTAAAGTTTCATGTTGTGCATAAATCGTTTGCATCATGATGAACAAGCTGTGTGCTCAGTTCATTTTCTTCTATTTTTGACATCAAAGGGGTGCTCCAATATTATGATTTGCCTTAAAGCCACAGAAAATGGGGGAAAAGATTGGAAAAAACAGTAATGCATTCGGCATCAGGCAACATAACATCGAACCAGGAAAATAAAATCCAGTAAATGCTCATTTCCTTCCTGTTCGTCTTTTGTTGTTTGTTTCCAAAAATATAAATACAATGTGGGTCTTGTTGGTTTTTACATGCATCTTATCATTATCCCCAACAACAAAACTCATCCACCGCTTTCTTTCTAATGATTCAACTCACCTCTCTTGCGTATTCATTGCAACATTCTTTTTCCATTCAACAAGAACATCAGATGTGGTGGGTGGAGCAAAAAAACCGTTTGCCTGACACATCATATAACATTTTTGGAAATTGTATATTACTTCATTGTGACCATTTATGTTTTTTGGAAAAAACAGAATGCTGATTTTAACGTGAATGGATATACATATACTACACTATCTTTGAAGAAGCACATGCAATTCTTACGATTTATGGAATAACATCATTTATCTATGTCTTGCGTCCAGTGCAGACCACTATCTTACGATGGCACTAGTAACAAGCACCTATAGTGTGCCTGGAAGTCTGGGCTTTAAACTTTGTAAATGGTCATTTTATACATACAGGGAGTGCAGCTGATTTCGACAATGATGCGGTGACTCACAGGAGAATTTGTGGACTTTTAAAGGGCACACATGAAGACAGAAAGGAGAATATGAAAGAAAATAGAAAAGGGGGAAAGCCATAATGCAGTACAGAATGACATCATGAAAAGAATTTCAAAACATTTTTTTTTTCTTTTTTACGTGGAAGCAGTAATGTCTAAAAAGAAGAAGGAAAAAGAAAGAAAAGAATGCAGTTGAGTAAGTGCCACGCATACCAAGTCATGAACTTTGTGCTTTACTACGACACAACAAGGCCAGCTGGGTCTAACGGTCGGTCATTCCGATAGTAAAAAAAGGAAGGAAGGAAAAAAAAGAAGATTGAAGATGATGATGCCAAGCCAAATGTCAATAATAGCACAACATCATATTACACCAATATAACAAATCGTTTTTTGTCAATGATTGTTCATGGACTGCTGCTACTGATGTTATGTGTGTGTGTGTATTTATTTATAAACCACTATTCAAAAGATCCCTTCTGGATTTTATGCCTCTTTTCTTTTTTGACAGAAAGAATCATCTTTCAAATTTATAATATTTTCAAAGTCCATTGAGATCGGTTAACTTGTACTATACTTACATTATTACAGTAG
This sequence comes from Lepidocyrtoides sp. E14, assembly GCA_027743805.1. Classification (NCBI taxonomy): domain Eukaryota; kingdom Metazoa; phylum Arthropoda; class Collembola; order Entomobryomorpha; family Entomobryidae; genus Lepidocyrtoides; species Lepidocyrtoides sp. E14. The sequence continues at coordinate 8,531 of JAHZMZ010003546.1, read as the reverse complement.
TACCACCACAGTCCGAATATTATTGAGAGAAAATCTATAGATATGATATAGATCTAATAGGGATGGTGGCAGAGAGCAAAGAGCACAATAACAGCAACGAGTTGTGTACAGTATTACGTATGTTATGGGTTGAACGCAACGGTCCATCTGTAGGCGTAAGGCGCACACACGTTCAACACACTTTGCTTCTTATTTCTTTCATTCAACCGTAAACCCTAAGTAAGTGTTCCCTTAGAGCAGTCGATGAGCCTTCGCTGCTCATACAACTACTGTTGGTTTCATGTTACAAAAAAGTAAAAGAGGTACATGATCCCTTTAAATACTATCTGATAACTTTAACCTTACAAGGCGACAGAGAAAAAAATGATTCTCTTTGACTTGGTCCGGTTCGTCATGTTTTTGTATGTAAGATTCATTGAAAGAAAATATCTATAAAAAAGAGACAGTGGGGAAAGGCTAAGAAAACGTAACATTTATTCACCAGGTAAAACGAAATGAATAAAGCGGAAGTTCAGCTGCAAATGACATTTTATTTATTTATTTAGGAACTCGTGATAATCATGATATTTGAGTTGAATAAAACTTGAAAAAACAGCTCAATTTATTATTATTACAATTCTTTAGAAACAAAACGTCTCACTGCGCCCCAATAATGCGACGACACACAATAATACTAAGCAGCTACAAAGAATGCGAAAGGAACAACTGTTCCGAAAATAAATATTTTTTTTACAGAATGACAGATTAATAACATTAATTCATGTACGCGTATGGGTGAATGTTTAATTTTGTCTCCAAATTGTGAAATCAAAAGCAAACGTCATTGGCACTGCATAAATAACAGCAGAACATGAGGAAAATCACAATAATAACAACAACTGTGCTGATGCGAATGTTGTTGTGTGCTACTTGCCATCTTGTTCATAGTCCATGCATCATCAAAGTGCAGACGGAGATGATAAATTTAGCGCAATTGCATATCATTATTTGTAGAGTTGTCTATGAATATAGTCTGCTTGAATAAAAATCTAGGAAAAATCTGTTTTTTTACACAAATCTACTAATCATCATTTGATAAACCAACTGCTTTCTGAATACCTTATGTGAAACTATGTAGTCACTATTTTGTGGTCCTAAGAATAGACAGGTGTTTGCCAAGCAATTGAAACGAAACGTAATCAATGCAATGGCACAATACAATGAGTCTGTTAGGCCACAAAAAGGGGAGACACAGACACCACAAGTTGTACAACAATAGCATTAGCAATGAGTCTTCTCAAGTTTTTTTATTTAAAAACGATTCTTTTCAAAATGAAGTGTACCGATCACCCACTACGCACACGCATCGACATTTTGTCTCCTTGTCTTGTAGTAGATAATAATCTCTATCTGATCTCATCTTATCATCTGCTCCATTGTTGTGAAATCTTTTCATTTTGGTCGAAAAGGTGTGTAGATGTAGATGTTCGCTTTTTATTTGATCAAGACAGAGCTACTTGATCGCAGACACTCTTCTCACCTTTTTTTCCCAAATTAGTATTAGCCAGCATTATACCTTACCTAGTCTACATTCATCCACTTGAGCGGAAAAGCCGAAAAACGCATCTACTTACTTGCTAGTAATAATAACAATGTCATGTCATCGTCGTTTTTTTTCTCCCTTAAAAAAGTAGGCTATGTGTACAATACTCTACCTACTGTAAGACAGCTATTTATTTACAAGAGATATGATACAAACCATTCAGAAATACTTTGGTTGGTTGATGTCGCAAAAAAAGAAGAAAGGAAACAAGAAGACGAGGAAATACATCTGCTTTTTCTTGTGAAACCCATTCGTCTTGTTAAATATTTATATTTTTTTCTCTGTTCTTGTTGCATCAACATAAAACAGGACACACAGTTTTTGTGTGTTACTTTACTACTACTGCGTCTACTCTGCTACTGTAATTTTCATACCTTTCGAATGCATTATATATCATCTCCAAGTAGTGATGATGATGTTCATCGCTGTGGTCTGGTGTCGACACTTGAAACGATACACACTCACAAGGGGGAAAAAATTCTTCCTAGAATGTGGCATGCTGCTTTCTGTAGTGCTAAATATTAAATCGTATCACCTGGACTAGCTCAATCATAGATAAATATTTCCATTTCCACCAACATGTAGCAACTCGTCGAGGAGGGCTACCTTGCTCTAAAAAATATCGTCATATACCTAATCCATGTTGAACCTACGTCTTGTACATGCCGAAAAACACAAATGTGCAAGATGATTTCATACTTGTATTATTATTGTTATTAAGTGAGGTGAGGTAACAGCAAAGCTAAAATAAGACGAAACGAAGCAGATGTTAGGAAAAAGTAAAAAATAAAGTTCTTGTCTTACTCTAGGACCAGGGAGGACTCCTCCTGGATTGGATTGGATTAGATAAATCGTCATCTTCAGCATCATCTTTACAAAAGCTTATTATCCACAGTCATAATAATACAAAATATTCTGATTCTTTTTTTTGCCAGAGTGTGTGTATTTTTAGCTACCAGCGGCGTTTCATTCTTTTCTCGAGAGTACACGGAAAGAGAATAGCAAACAGCCGCTGTGGTGATGATGGTTTTTGCTTTGCCACTTTTCTATGTGTATATTATCATCATGATCCAATGCGTGGCAGATTAATTTTTGCAAGAAAGAATGGAATATTTAGAGCCAAAGCCAAACAATGTGTCACAAAAATTTGGTAAGGTATATAGATAGACAGAGGTACATATGGATATATATGTACTTTTATATGCATCTCATAAAATCATGAAGGGAAAAAATTCTAAAAGAAAAGAAAGTAAAGAAGCAAGCTTCATTAATGGATTACATATGTGGCGTGTGGTGTATATAGCGCCATATGGTTTCACTTTTCATTTTCATTCGATGACAATATTATAAATTTAGGCAGGCATGCAATAATCACCGCAAGGGATTATCCTAAAAGAAACAGCGACTGAGGAGAGGCAATAAGAGGCAACCCAGACTAAGCGCCATTAGCAGCAGAAGAAGAATTCTATTCAATTAGTTTTTGGATAATAATTTATAAAATAAAATATGATGGACTATGGCAAATGTCCTGAAGACAGGCACAGGCAAAAAAAAAATGCTTTTGTGCTGTAATAGTGGCAGTGGCACATGCATCATGTACCTAGAAAGATGGATGATGATAGGTTGGTGCTGCGGTATTTATAATGTGCTGACAATGAAGATGATCATATTAGCCATGCACATGAATAAACCATGCAATAGTACTACTTCTTCTTCTTCTTCCTTCTTTAGCGACAGACCGACAGTTGTGCACTGCGGTACTTGGGCCTTAGACTTAAACAAAGCAGAAAAGTCAAGAAGCCAACATGCCAGTATAGAAGAAGAAAAAAAAATGTTCTCATTCTGTGAATTTGTGACTTATGATGATAGGTGGCTTTTGGTGGTTGGGAGAAAAAGGACGGGTTTCTGCCGCTGTTGTGATTTTATTACGTAAACAGTACTCCCTTGACAAACTATTTTATTATCCTTTTCCTCCTATCACACTTGAGCCATACATTTTTTTGTGCAAACAAGCTGGAGGCACTACTACTACTGCAAATATCAGTATGTGTAATTCAATCCTTTTCTCAGACAGGCAAGGAGAAAGTATCAAAGTCACAGAGCTATTTTTCTTTTTTGAAAATATGTGGATAGATTTTACATACAGTTTATGAAATACATGGTGAATGGCAAGTGTTGATATTATTTCTCCCACTGAATATTCAGCAGTGTGTGTGGGTTACGTGCATGCTGCGCAGAGGTCCCCTGACACCTTACAAAATGTAAATTTTTTTCTTGACTTCTTTGCCTTGTGTGGCCAGTATCGATAAGAGACTTTTCGATCAAGTCACTTGTCATCCGGCTCCAGGGACGATAGGGTTATTAAACGGAAATTTGCATAATAAACTTTTCATTCTTTGCAGGGCTTATTTTTTAAACTGTTGACATGTAGGCTGTAAAAATATTTGGCGGTGAGATCAAGAACAAACTACATACATTCCTGGATGGAAAAATAGGGATAAAAATATCTACTGTATATTCATAAACACATGCCGCACAGTAAATGAAAAAAGTGCAAAGTTTGCACTTGTTTTATATATGCAAATTGCGGTTTTAATGAGCGTCATTGAAAGAGTGTTTAAATTTTAAAATAAAAATTTGACCCTGGTCCACCGTTAATGAGCCTACTACAATATAAGAACCGCCTTCCCTTTAACTTTGAAAAATAAAAAATACTTACAAGCACAGGGGCAAAAATACGAATCTATGTTCCAACTCATATAATAGTCACATTCCCAATGAAGGCAGCATAAATATAGAGTGATGCCATATGGTTGTTTCAGTTCCATACTTTTAACATGTCTCTCTCCCTCCACAGCCGTTGCCTCTTCCTCTCTTTGGCATTGTGCCCTTCACAACAATAAACCGGTAAAATATGTTAAAATCCAACCGCCTCTGTTCTCCTCCATCTACTCCATCCATTCCAAGACCAACGTAAACATATCCCAGCCAGCAGCGACCAGCAGCAGGAGCAATTCCACAATCTGCGCCTTCTGTTATGTTTCTCTTTGCCGTTTTTTGTTTTGTTCATTTCTTTCTTGTGTCGCGTAAAGTATGGAGTGAAATACGCAGCAGAAGTACATTATACACAGTGTAGTGTAAGGGAGGAAGGCAAAAGAGCAATTTCTTACACGGAAGAAAAAGCAGCATAGAACATGGCATAAAGTCGACCGTCATCTTGAAAGACGAAAAAATTAAAAGAGAAGAAAATCGTCAGTTTTATATGCATGCATGCAACAAAAAAACAGCCGTGTCATCGGTCGTGGCTTGGTTTGTGCCATTTGTCCACGCTGATGCTGCTGACGACGACAATGTGATCCCATCACAAAACAAGCAGTGCATTTTCTTTTCCTCCTTCTCCTCCTCCCCCTCCTGTTTCCAATAAACTCTGGGAAAGAAACTGAAACGGTGTGGTGCAGGCTGTAGAGTTGAAGCCAGAATCCAGAAGAAAAAAACCAAGTAAAGTTACAAACACACGGCTTCAAAATATTTATTCTTTTTGCCGGGTGGAAGTAGAAGAAAAAAATCGTCAGAGGAGGAAAATACAAAAAGTGCAGGGAGGAGAGGTGACATCAGGCAGAGCATAATATAAAAACAGAGGAGTATTTTACAATACAAAACTAAACAAGACACAAGAAATTGTGAAATGCTGAGCAGAGTAGAGAGAGGGAGAGAGAGAGAGTGACTGAGTGTATGAGCAACTAATCGTAAGTGAAGTCAAGAATGGAGAATACAGAGATTCTTTTAATGCTTTGTCACATGCAGGCTGGCGACGACGGACAACATGGTACTTGGAAGTAGTAAAAATACACTGCCATGCCAAATGGCACCACCTCGGCTATTTCAGGAAACACAACAGAAAGCTGTCCGGGAAAGATGGCACACGGTACAGAAACACATGGAACATGGAATGGAAGAGTCCAGAGAAACGGAAGAAAGAAAGTATGAAAACCGGTATTTTTATGGAAAAGGAGTAGTAATGCTGCTGGGAGGGTTTGAGATAACACTTGGCCTTCAATCATTCATCTCAAACTGTATATATCCATATTATAGCTAAAGCTAATGTATAACGGTTGTTGGAACAAAAGCTCTTGGATGGTATAAAGCCATGCTTCTATTTTAAATGTCTTATGAAATGCACACTTTACAAATGCCATATTTTTTGGACTATATGGAAGGAAAAAAAGCTATAAAATTGAGCGTGATCTCTTACCTATTTTTGGTAAGCAAGGCAAAGAAACAACGAGTGGAGAACCGACAAGCAAAAAATTTATGTGCAATGCAGTTGGCCACCTCCGCGCACAGCATAAATACACTGGTGCAAGCAGATATGAGATGACAGAAAGAACGACGTAAGATGTTGATACTCTAGCACTACTAGTGAGAAGAACTTTGCAGCGAAACCGATATAAAGAAAAGCAAAATAAATGAATGGGTTGAAAGAGTGGAGATGAAAACAGAGGAAATGCATTAATTTATCGCATACCTCTACTTACATAGCCATATAGTTAAATTATTATGCATAAATATTTGCAGATTGAAAGAAACTGAAATGAAAAAAAAAACTAAAGCACAAGAGCATCATTTGTCATTTTAAAATCTTTTCTTGCGTAATTAATCAGAGGGAGGAGAAAAAGATCAACAACCATTTGGGCTGTCACAAGGTTCATTTATGGAAAATTGTTGCATAACATGCGGTAGTAGATAATATGCCGTTACATATTATTATGACTATAACGGCACACTACTTTTGTGAATTATTATCTGCGCATGTTGTTGTAGCCAAAAAAAAATGTCAGAACTCTAAAAGATGACTAAGACATGCATACCTACTTTGGTTAAAAATGAAATCTCAAATAAATGCAATTATTGTTGTTATTATTCACTCTCAAGTAACGCAACGTGCAAACCGTATGCTAACCATTTAATGCTTATCAAACACGTGTGTGTGCGCGTTTTTGAAAATGTCACTTTACGATCTGATTCTGATTCGTCCTTTTGACAGCTTCTCCGAACAAGGCATATAAATTGAAACCTGATGTTCCAAGAAGAAGAAGAAGAAGAAGGCTGACATGTATATTAAACACAGCTTCTAGGTAAGAGTCAAGTGACTGCACAAACTATCTGGTCAGGTGCGTCAGCTTTTAAAATGAGTTTATGATGCACAAAATACTAAAAATATATGTACCTAAGTCTGTACTTCCCGTCGTCGTAATAATAACCTTTTAAAATCTTTCTTGGTTGGATACTTTTTTTGGTGTGTACATACTTACGCGTACAACTTACAGTGGAAAAGTTTTTATGTCATACCTATGCCACTACATTAAACTGATGAATTGCAAAGACATGTCAGTACAGAGCTACAACATATATATCTTTTGCAGCTGTTTGAAACATATCACACCTGAGCCAGTTACGAAGAAAAATAAAAGTGAAGAGCTATGAAGCATTTGAGCTGGTGTGGAAAATGAGCCGTCTGAGAACTAAAAAGTTTCTACTTTCTAAAGAGCAAAATACTTACACTATTAGTTGATTTTTTATTAAAATATGACTGAAATGTGCATAAGGCGATGGCCATGATGATACTGGTTTGCATATTCAAATAGTCATCGATTGTCATCATAAAGTATACTTGAACAACTGGCAATTCTCATGCTTTAAGTTAACCAACCAGCTACCAAATGTTCCATGTCATAATATTCGAGTCGACTGGCATAAATATAAATAAGCCTATGGCGAAGAACTATCAGCAGAAGTAGTGCAAAGGCATATTATGGAGTAATTTAGATTTAAATAAAAATATAGTCTTCTGATTTTATTTAGCCAAGCAGTATAAAAAATTTCTTACTGGCAAAAGTGACGACTTACAATGTCGTTAGTATTGATGATTTAAAAAAAACGAACCAGTACTAAAGGCTTTCATGGAAAAATATCCTTACAACCTGAAGAACTATCAGCAGAAGTAGTGCAAAGGCATATTATGGAGTAATTTAGATTTAAATAAAAAGATAGTCTTCTGATTTTATTTAGCCACGCATTATAAAAAATTTCTTACTGGCAAAAGTGACGACTGACAATGTCGTTAGTATTGATGATTTATAAAAAACGAACCAGTACTAAAGGCTTTCATGGAAAAATATCCTTACAACCGGCAATGCTGCAGGTGTACATGTATGTATGCAGAAAAGCATGGACCGATATTTTCAGCAATAAAAACAATACAGAAAAACACTTGCTCCGTAAAAATATATAATAAACTCAGTACTAGTTATTTTTAATAAAATCAGTATGATATGTACATAATGAATATGACTTGGTTTAATTATCATTGCTTTAAAAATTCGAATAATGTAGGTACAAGTAAAATGATGTTGCTTACCTTTTTTTAAATCTCAATTTCAACAGCAGCAAACAGTAATAAACTTTACTGTCAGAAGCCGTGCGAAAAGTCACACTTTTTATGTGGATCAAAAGTTTTTTTTATTGCGATATTTAAGACAAATGTACTTAAGTATTATAAGTTTTCTATACATTGAACTTTGTCAGACACAGTACGTTTCAAAATTTTCGTTTTCCCTCTTGCAGGAACCGGAAGCGCCAACAAAGGTACAAAAAAATAGCTTTTCTTTCAACAGTTTTGTTTCTTTACTTCTATTGTGAATGTCTTTTCTCTGCCTTTCTCTCTTGGTGGTTGGTCTGCCGGTTAGCCATTTATTTTTTAACAAACAACCAGATTGAAACTTTTGTGTTTGTAAGCGTTGTTGGATGTATGGATTTCGAAGATTACAAAAAACAGACCATACCAGGAAACCAAGCAAAAGACAAGAGCTGACGAGACGAGACTATCAGAAAGTTGCAGATGCCGACTAAGAGAGAGAGAGAGAGAGAGAGAGAGACCGAGAAAGTTTTT
>JAHZMZ010003545.1:0-29497 GCA_027743805.1 Lepidocyrtoides sp. E14 | reverse complement strand
TCTGTTAGTAATACGTAGCAGTAGTAGCAGTGGTTGTAGTAGAAATGGTAAGTCATATAGCAAGTTTCCGTATTTGAAATCAGATGAAAGGAAAAAAGATTTCTTTTCCTAGGCAGGCGCACAACCTACAGTGTGTATCATAATTATCATCAACATAGCAGAATAGTAGTAGTAGTAGCATTTGTAGTGGTAGAGTATGTAGTAGTAACTTCCACCATAAACTACCCACCACTAGAATTCAGCATACATCATCGTCATCATCACATCAAAAGAATTTTTTTTTTTGCAAAAGAAGAGCAGAGGAAAATTTTGTTTTTCAGTGTAATCTGCCTCTGACTCGAATACAAAGTACTTATGTACCTTCATCAAAACGGAATCAGTTTTGAGAAAGTTACAAGGAAAAATAGGAAAAAACGAAAACGGTTCCATTTCCATTTTATTTGCGATAGCAAAACAGGAGAGAGAGAAAAAAAATAACAAGAGCAAAGTAAAGTTTACAGGGAAAAAATCATTTCATAAAAATAGTTTTATATTTTATACGTATTTTTGTAAATGGCAAAAAATGGAGAGTTGATTTTTTGCACGAATGGAAATAAAAAGGGACGTGGATGGTGATTTGATGATGATGATGTACGGGAATGCGAATTGTGAGTAAAGCTTTGAAAAAAGGGACAGCACAGACCTGCTCAGTTCTCTTCTCGTCTCGGTGAGAGCCAGACGAGAACTGAAAGCTGAGGGAATGAGTCAGTTCAGCTATACTATACGTAAGCTTGTGTGTGTGTGTAGTATGCAATATGCATAGGTATTTCTTCTGCTCTACTGCTGATGTTGATAACATCATGATGGTATTTTTTTATTCTCTTTTCTGTTGTACTGTAGCAAAATGTGTGTTATGTTTGGTGTACCGTAAGTACTACTACTACTACAGAACGTAGGCATAGGTTAGCGGCATTTGAGCCAAGAACGTTCGTTAAACCTGCTGCTCTGCTTCTTCTCCTCTCTCTCTCTCTCTCTCTCTCTTTGATGATCGGGTATACGGGCTCATGTATACATGCATACATGCCTGACTTGAGTTTTATGTTGACTACTACGTAACAATTTTTTTTATTATGACCAGCAAAATGTAAGTAAAAAGGGCTTTAACCTCTGATGAGGCTGAGGCTGCTGCTGCATGCAGGCTGGCATGATATATAAAAAGTAAGCATGTATTTTATACCTATGTATTTTGATATGTACCTACCTATTATAGAAATGCTACTTTAGCGAACAAGCAAATGTTAACGTTCCTGTGTGTAAACATAATACGTAGTAGGATTATTTTTCGTCATGTTAGTTGTGTTGATGATAAGTAGGTATGTGACTAAGTTAAGCAAAGCTAAAAAATGTATATGAGTGTGAGTATGCTTATTATCGGTATTTTGGGATGAGGATTTTGAGTTTGTTTGTACTGTGTACTACGTAAAACTCACATGCAATTATTCTCTGTTTGAACCAATGTTTATTTTATTATCTTCCTTCTATATGCCATGACATGACGATACATATTATACATTATGCCGTGTTGCCAAATGTAATTTGCTAAATGTTACACATTTTTTTGGTATTGAAGCACTAATGTGCAATCATCATTCAGCAATGATTAAATACGGTGAACAATTAAGTAGATATTTATGCTTTTTTGCATTTAATGCATACACTTTCCAACATGCATAACTGAAATAATTTGTAGAGATTGCTAATCACCAGATTTTTTAGGTGTCATCCAGGAAAAAAGTTTTATTGGTCTCTTTTCAAGTGATGGAAACTAGTTGCTGGACAGAGTGTAACGGTTAACAGCTTATTTGTTAAATATATGTAACTCACAATCTTCGCTAGTGGGGTTGTCAAATTACTTAAATAAATATCACTTGCCCCCAACCAAATACACTTTATGCTTTAAATTTTTAAAATCAGTGCTAACGCTTTTCGTTCAGTTCCGTTTTGTGCATCGGTCGAAATGATTATTACAGTTTCAACATATTTTTGCATGCATGTATATTATGTACTTATGTACGTGATACAAATATAAATGTACTCTTTTTCACACTCCTTGCGTAACTTTTAAACAGGCATCATGTAACAAGCAAGAGGAAGAGTTATTTTAAAACAGATTTCATATTATGCATTTCCACTTTACTTGCAAAAAAATGTGGGTTACTTCCAACTACAACTACTTAGAAAGGGTTACTTGTTTAAAAGAAACATTTCATATTATGCTTTACAACATAACAGTCTTATGTTGACTGTGTAAACTTACATCAAAATTGCAAATTTGCACTTGTCCCATTATTAAATCTAGTAACGGAGAAAACGGGGAAGGTTTCAAATTTATATATGTCAAGTATAAACATAATGTGGCATGTGCGCATACAATGCACGAGTGACATTACATTCATCACTATAAAAAAAGCTTTATTCTGATTTTTAAAATTACTCACATACCGTTGCACTTTGCACTACATTGTTAAAATTCAATTAATGAAAAAGAGAGTTGAAATGTAATATTTGCTTGAAAAAAAGACTCCATTTACTACAGAGTCTAAATAACTGTTTAACTGTTTGAAATCAACCTCTCCGAATTTAATTAAATTTATGAAATGGGAAAGTCCTTTAAAAAATAGGAAAACATTTAAAGAGGAGGAACTGGGCCATGGACTAGATGAGTTATTTGCATAGCAAAAGAGTAGAGGATCTGCTACCATCATCATTATCATAATTTCAATTGTACATTGCGGACATTTTTGTCAATAATTTATCACCAAAAAATGCAACGTTTTTGCTTTTCTATAAAAACGGGTTTCCCATTGTCTAAATTGAAATTCCCCATTGATCATTTTTTATTGCACAAATTGCATTGCTTCCCTTTAACTTGTTTTCTTCTTTTGTATTCATTCATTACTGTCTTCTGGGAACTTTGTAACATGCACACAATAAATTTTTTTTAAAAGGACCTGCTGATGAAGTAACAACAAACGGCAATGCAAACAGTTGCTGTAACTTTTCCAAAGGTTTGTTTACTACGTCAAGAAAATTTCATGAAGAAACTAAATTCATAAGTATTTGACAATATGTTCATGATTTGCGAGAAACGATCTGCCCGAGGCTATACGAAAAAAATATTTTAGAGGAGGAAATTGTATATTATAAAAAACTAAATTGCTTTTACATACAAAATTGCAACAATGCACAAACGTTTTTCATGAATGTCTTTGTACCTCTCACATTTTAAAAAATGCAGTCACACTTTTGCTGCGCAAGTCAAGCAAGTTGAAAGCTGTTCTTCAAGTCGGATTTTTATGCAACATTTCCTGACTTCTTAATGCTGAAAAAAAATTCAATTCGTGAAGTCATAAAAATTTAATGATAATCACATTAATAATCATATATACATTTTTTTGTGTCTTTGTAGCGGTCAAATTTGGACGAATGTCAAAGAAGCAGCGGGAGAAGGTTGAGGACGAGGTGCGTTTCCACAGGGCGGCTCAATTGAAGGGTCCAGCCTCTGGTAGCAATAGTAATAGTTTGGATGCGCCAGATTCCTCCGGAGGTGGCTACGATCATACCATTCCTTCAAGTTCGGACACACTACCTTATAACCCTCATAATCCACTTCATCATCAACAACAGACAACGAACCTCCATTCTCATCATAACCAACATCAGCCTCAACACCTCAATCCTTACAGTCATTACTCCAACGAGTAAGTACTCCATTTCTATCATTAAATACCCTTACACGCTGCGTATTTTTCCTCCGTAATTATTACTACAGCTAAGCTATAAAGTACATTTCTTGGCATTAAAAATACCATACGACACATTTTGTATTTACCTCACACACGTTAATTTTACTCATCCATTCTAACGGCAACCCGTTCATTATCGTTGTCTTCTATTTTTTTTGCCAGAGGATTCTGCATTCTTTATCCTTTTTCGCAAAATCCTCTCCATCATCATCCCACAGAAAAGAGGCTTGATTTTAACCTTTTGACATGAGTCAAGACAAGACACAACACTCTTCTCTCACTGTGCTCCTGCTCTTTCTCAGACTTAATGCTACAAAGCCATTAAGGCTTAAGCATTTTTTTCTACATGATAAAAAAGTCAGAGTCCATCCATGTACACATGTTAGTTAAAAGAGCAAACGAAAAATGTAGGTCAACTAATGCAAAGCATCACCACCACCGCGCGTGGTAAGCGGTGGTGGTGGTGGTGGTTGTTGGCAGTTTGTAGGTATCTATTCTCTCTGTCTTCTCTCTCTTCTTTACTGGTTCTGGTTCTATCCATTGCATATATAGATTCATAAACCCGCATTTATATCAATATCATTCTCGTTTCTCGTCATCATCATGGTATATAAAAAAAAGGAAATTACATGTTTTGTTGGCTACTACTGCATAAATACGTAATACGTCACATCAAAATTCACCCACCATATTATCATCATCATCATCATGTAACATCACCCACCACACGTCAAATCAACCACCGTTATTTTCCCTCTTGTTGTTTGCAGTTAATAGGCAGCAGCAGGGTTCTTTTCCTCTCTTTTCTGTTGGTATTTGTCGGGAAAAACAGCACACACAACAACAAAGCTGATAAATTATCTCTTTTCTTTTTCTCATTCTTAACTTAATAGACTACACACATAGGTATTTAGCTAGGTAGTATAAGTTTAAATGGGTAGACAGCTGTCCACACATAAAACACCCTGTGTTCGGTGGGATATACCTTAAAACGTGACTACTACAAATTTCATACAAAATAGATTTTATACAGGAATAGACAGACAAAATAAAAAAGGGAAAGGATCTAAATATAATCGTTGTATTTACCAACAGTATTATATTTAAAGCACACAGAACAAGACACCATACTACCAGAAGAAAGTTTGGTTAGCTGGTCGGTACATTATTGCATTAAAATAAAATGCATATTGCCAATAGCAAGTGGCTAGATGGATAAGTAATACTAAAAGCCGGTAGGAAGGCAAAAAGTAAAACCTCTTTTCCTGGAAACATGATATTTATATGTTTGCTTACTCAACTGCCTGCCATCATCATGCTTAGGCCAGACTACACGGTGCGTCTAACTCGGCTGCTTACTCACATGTATGCAAGGCACGACAAAAACCAGGAATAGAAATAATAAACAACAGAAAAGTACAATAACCTACTTTCTTTTCTAGCGTCTCTCCCACTCAATTTTTTTTTCTTCGCAATTCACGTAATATGTACGAAGGAGTAGTTATATGCATGGATAGCTTGCTCGGTTGGCTTTGTTTAAAAAAATGTTTGCGGATATACATATACCGATAAACCAGCAGAGGGACTTCCAAAGCTGTATTTTTTTGGGCTCGCTGATCGCTCTTTAGAAAGTAATAATAGAAATAAAAATATATTTATAAATGTGCCATAAGAAGGAATCAAATTTATAATACGTAATTTAATATGTGATATGTTAAAATTTCGAAATCGTCGTGACCTTTGACACACGCTCATTTTCAATATCAATGGTCCTACGGGTCCAATTTTAAGGAATGCGAAATTTCATTTGAATTGGATATGGCGTTAAGGAATTATCGCTCGGACAGATAGACAGACATACATTTCATCCCACCCGACCCTCATCCAAGTTTTTGTACAAGGCTTGAGCCATATCCATAGCAATTTTTTGTCCCCCACCCATACCCGCAGCCAAGTTTCAGAAATTTCAAATCTATACCTGCGGATACCCAAGTGCGAAGTGCACACATAACATCATAATAAAAAAACATTACGGGTACTTGCGGATACCCGCACTTCACAACTTTTTATGACACACAGAATTTTATTTTTTGGATCAACCTAACCCTTACCCGCGGATATCCGCGGTTCTGCAGGTATATCCTACCCGAACTCCCACCCCACCTACTATGTATGTGTTGTTTTTATAATGTGCTTTATGGCACGTAATAATCATGCAGTTTCACAGCCAATATTCATTTCATTCAGCTGGTTCCAGCAGGAGAGGGTTTGCTTTTGCGCAAAACAAATAAAGAAGCAAAGTGTCGGGCACAATTTCCTTAGTCAATTACAGTTCTTGTAATAGTCCCGAGTCTTGCTCACTGTGTACCTTGTCTTATAATGAATTTTGATAGTCACTCACTCAGCTCAGCAAGCATTACTACGTTTTCTGGTAAATAGTGAGAAACCAGAAGATACCAGACTATACTAGACCAGCAGTCAAAGAAAAAGGAAAAAAGACCTGTGATATCACTTTACCTCTTTTGTTTGTTCTGTCTGACGGTTTTCATGTTTAAATGGGTCCCGTTAGACGAAGGAATAGAGAAAAATGTAATATTGAATGAGGACCTACTTTTTCTGATGTGTGAATGGTAGTATTGAAGGAAGAGAGAAAGGATCAAGATGGCGAGGCAAAAAGGATGACGATAATTGCTATCCGATTTCATGCAACAATGCTTATTTTGTATTTGTTATAATATACACGGACGCAGAAGTGGTTAGAAAAGGTAGACAACTTCGTATTTAACAGGTTGGGTTATTGTTATTATTCAACGATGAGCTTGCTTGCATGGAGTATGGGAAGCGTTGTTTGTACAATTCATACAAAATGAGGTGTAAAGTGAAAAGTCCAGTTAAGGGGGACATTTATTCGGTATGAAGTTTGGCTAGTCATTATATTGGTGGGCTGTAATAATAACAATTATTGAAACAAAAAGAATGGTTGAGTGACTGGCATGCAACATGTAAGTAGCTAGACAGGTGTAAGCAGGTAGCTTGGTGTGTATCAGTCATAATAATGAAATATAGGAAAGAAAGTACTAATGAGTTGTTGATGTCTGTAGTCATAGTCATTAGCGTAGTTAAGTCAATCACATAATATCGCCTTAGTCTTTTTAGTAGGTCATTGATTTCATCGGTCGCGATAGCATTCTTGGAAATAAGTGTGGAGCTAAGCTTTACATACTAAGCATACTTGTAATTAGGTTTTGGTTAGAAAATGGACAAGTTTGGTTGGATTAAATTTCCTTTCATCATGAAAATAAGTGGTCTGCTATGTTCCAACTAATTATAGGTTTGTTTTTTACAGACTTGGAAAAATATTGTAACTTGTATGCAAATGTTCTCCTTCCATTAAAACAATAGATGCATGCATGCATATATAAACTGATGATGTTGGCAAAGAAAAATTGATAAAATTAATCTAATTGCTTGTAAAAATGATACATGATACCTGCATTCAATCTGATACCAATTTCATGAATGAAAAAATGATGAATGGGATTGATGGATATGAATGGATTTTTTTATGAATGGGATATGTATGTAATTGTGGTTTTAGTAGATGAATTAAACAGAAACAAATGGCATTGACATTGGTACGCACATTTTAACTAGGTTATTATGACGATTACGTTACTATCAATGCATGTTGTTAAACTACAGTTCATCGGGTACACATTAGTATTATTTTTCGCTTCATCATCATCATTTTTATTTGTCATTGTGTACGCACTATCGTTAAAATGACCATGAACTTTTTCTGATTAAAAACGACCTACTTAACGTAGGTTAGTTTCCTTTCCTTGCTTCCTGGAAAATGTTTCCTTGAACGTACTGTTAATTGAGGAAGGCTACAAATGTGCTACTTAATGCAATACAATTGATGCTTTAATGTTTTGCAATATATTTTTCTGTGTCTATCATAGGTACACACCTAACGGAGGATTTACTTCCACTCCGCCCACTGCCTACAACAATCAAACACAAGGTCAGCCTGGAGGCTTATCCTACGACATTAGTGGTGACTTTGCAGATTCAACCACAAGTAATGGCTTCGAGCACGTCGTAGTAAACAGATCTAGCTCGTCATCCGAACTACCTGACTCACAAAACATGATGAATATATCGACGACCTCGAGTACAAGTAGTAGTAATAACAGCCTACCTCCTACGAATTCTGTCCAGGTAAGCTACATTTTACGTGGAATATTCACAAGTCAAGTCGTTAATGGTTGCTTCTACAAGTTTTTTATCATTTTTAAAAATTCCAGATCTCAGAACTCCTTGCTAGGACTATCACTGATGCACACAATCGGACATGTATTTATTCCACAGGTAAGGAACACATTATTGTTGAAAAGTCATGAAAGTATTTTCTTTTCTCTATTTTAACTCTTTCTTTCCTTCCTATTGCTAAAAGCTGGTGCTTTTGAACTTGTAGTTCTTCGTGTCTCACGTTATTTTGATCCGAGCACCAACTCCGTCCTTTTCGGTGAAACACTGCGTGAGTGAATTTATGACAGGCTTTTAAAATATTTTTATACTACCTTATTATTATTTATAAATGTGTTCGAGTACTGTATTTCTAAGAAAATTCTATAAATTCTCAAATTTTCCAGTCCCACCTGATGCCTTTCTCACAACCGTGACCGAAGAAATGAAACTCATCCAGGCAATTTTCGAAGTCGCTAGGGCTCTTGCAGAGCTCAAACTCAATGAGACTCAATTAGCACTCTACTCCGCCTTCGTCCTGCTCTCACCCGGTTAACTGACGCCTAAAACAGATTTTAAAACACCTCAAATTTTTATTCATTTCTTTACGAGTTCTTTTCAAAGATAGAGTGAAGAATATATGAAATTTATAGTTTTAATGAAAACTTCGTATTTGTTTCTTCTAAATTGTTCCAGATCGACCCGGATTGAAGGGATCAGACGAAATTACTAAATTAAGCGGAGCTGTACAGAGAGCCTTACGTATAGAGTTGGCCAAGACCCATAGACTTCCCATCAAGGGAGATGTCACTGTTTACGACGCCTTGCTAGCACGAGTACCTCAATTAAGGTGAAATATATTTCATTACACAGTTTTTATTACCTCGTGCGACTTTTCTCTGGTAGTTTATCATCACATGATAATATGCTCAAATTTTTAATATTTTTTTTCTTTCTCAGGGAGCTAAGTCTCCTCCACTTAGAGGCCCTGGGTAGACTTCGTAGAACGTCATCTCATCTAGATTTCCCAGCACTGCACAAAGAACTTTTTGCTGTGGACACATGATTCGTAAGTTGAAAAAACAATCAAGAAAACACAACTCCATCGCGTTTCATCCAATCGACCTACACCAAGTACACCAATGCAATATGTTTCAAGTATTTTAATTAAAATCATACATACGAAAATATTACGTATAAATATTAATATGATTATTAAAGGTAATCATTACGGATTATCTCTTTTTTTAATTCATTCATACCTAGTATATAAATAATAACATTTTAGAATAACAATTTTTTTATAATTAATAATAACATTTTATCAACGGTAGACTACCATATTATATTTTAATATATATTTTATAGCTTATTATTATGCACTTTTAATACTTTAAAACACAGTTATTATTATTATTGCTAACTTTTCTTTCAATTGGATTTAAAAAAAAGTATACCTTATATATGAAAAAAAACTATTCTTGTGGAAAGGCTTTTAATTAAAATCCATCTTTTTTTTCTCTCTCTCTACATTTCTTCTTTCACTCTTCTCTTCTGCTTTGTTCTTCCTTTTATAATTTTATTTTCTGTAAAAGAAGAGTGTTTGTTTACCAAGTTATTATTATTAAAATTGTATCTTTTAATTGTTTTTTCCTCTTTCCCTTCTTAGAGTTTTTAAACCCGTTTTCTGTAGACAAATGATGACGATCCATAAGATCAAAAGGATAGCGAAGAAGAAGATTGCAACAAAAGGAATACGAAGAAGAGGAACGAATGAGCGAGCGCATGTGCTTTTTTCCTGTCTGGGGCCTATATAATAAAATTACAACTTGTACATCATACTACTACTTCAATTAGGATTCAATTACTAATTATTCAATATAGTGCTAATACTATATACAAACATTTATACCTATCTACAACACACAACTTTACTAAATAACTTACTCTACGCAAAAATTGAAATTTTATTTCAATTTTTTAAACAAATTTTCATTTTAGATTCTCTCTCTCTCTCATTATCATCATCATTGTGTGTTTTATTAATTTTGCAAGGAACATCACAAAATATTTAATCAAGCGAAAAAAATAAAAACTTTTAGAGAAAATCGCCACGCAAGTTTTTCTCTCCTGTCAGTGTTCAACTGTAATAAGTTGGTCTACTGATTGGATGATGCCGAGCTTTTACATAAAAACATCTTCAACGACAACAACGCTACAGCTAAATATTATGAACAGAAAAAGCAAATTTTTTATTAAAAATAATTTAAAAAATCAAAATCAAAAAATTTTAATATTCAAACACAAGAAAAATCTATTTACAAGTATAGTACACGAAACAAGTAAAACTATATATTATATTATACAAAATTTGCTCTTCTTTCTAGAAAAAAAAACCACGTCAAAAATTTTAAAATAAATTTAAGAGTAAATATATTTATTTATATATGAAAACATAATGTACATACATGCGCGTTCCCACGAAATATTCATCGTATAAAATAGGTTTTCCATTCAATTTTTACTTTCGTTCAAAAAATATGGCACACGGGCACACACGCATACACAAAAGAGCAAAAAAAATTGCATAATGTGTTTCATAATAGTTAGCTAACAATTTAGTACTGAAAGTTCAACTTAATTTGTGGAGAATTCAATTAATTGTGTCGATCACATCAACACCATAACTGCCATTTAAAAATTAATACTTTTCTTGTTGTTGATCAACTAGTTAAATAATTTTGGGTTAAAAAAAATACTAAAACTCAATGTTCTTTGTTTATCACTCAGTCCAATCAGTGCAGTGTTAAAATCTATGTTGTAGGCGGAGGGAAAAAAGGAGTTTTGTAACAGTGATATACGGTACACATTTATAACATGTATGTACATTAAAATTTTGTAAAGAAGTATAGATAAGAGAATATTTACAGTTTTTCATTAAAGAAACAAACATCAAGTAAAAGCATTCACAAATTATTTATTATGTAACAAAGCTACATACATGGAATGTAATAACTGCCTGTGAGTGCTAATTTAAAAAAACGATAAACGATGGATTATTGCGTTAAAATAAGAGTTTAACGGAGCATTTTTAACTTGTAGAAAAGAGAAATGATATAATTATAACAGAAAACGAGAATAAAATAAAACACACCAAGTTTATCGGATCTTTTTACACAAAAAAAATAAAATACTACGTACGTATGCAGGTCAAAAAAAAGTGATTTTATACTTATATTTTAAGGAAATATAAACATAATGTACGTACGTGTGTCGATTTCTTGAACGAATGTTTACTCCCCGAATTTTAAAAGTAAAATTGCTTGCAAATTTGTAGTAACGGAATTCACGCAAAAACAATGATAGACAGAAAAAGTAACAAAATGGCTAAAGTGAAAGAAAGTAAAAATCAGACAAGTCGATGAATGCTTCACAACACAATTTACAATATTTCATTGCACCAAATCTCGTACTACAACCACACTACTACAAACTTTTTGTAAAAGAGAATGTTGTTGCTGCTGCAGATGTTTACCATTATTATTAAACTATCTTTAAGCTATTGTCTTTAAAACAAGCTGTGCTGTGAGCGAGAGAAAGAGAGATCTAATAATATCCCAATGAAAAATTGCGTTACAAGCAGAATAAAATACTTTTTAGCTAGCCATGTAACTGTATGTTTGGTACCTGTTTCACTAAAACGATTTTATTTGGAGAAAGCTGATGATAAAAAATATGAAATGTTACATACCTATACAATGCTATGATATATGATGAACGAGAGAATCATAAAAAAAATATATTGTTACTATAATCATTATTTAAAAAAACATATAGATAAGAAGTGCTATAATAAATATAGATTCTAGAGAACACATATAACTATGTACACAACAATATAACTTATGTAGACTTGCTGCGACGAGAAAATTCGTACTACTTTACACACACAAAAAAAGAGTTGTTTAAACGGAACAGCATAATCTATAAGCATAATCTAGATACATGTATAAAATGTTACTATTCTACAGTAATTTACTTTCATCATAATACAGTGAAATCAATTTCGTTAACATTTTACAAATAGTTGCATAATACGTTATCTTTAAATCTAAAATTAAAACTTTACACTGTAAGTTTATATAAAGTTGTATATATATGCCTATTATAAATAGTAATATATTCCTTTTGTATGTAAATGTACATAATATTATAATCAGTTACATAGTTAAGTTGATACTGATAAGCAGAGTTATAATACAATATAAGGAAATACGATAAACCTTAGGATAGGTCAGGTTGACAGTTGATGATAATATGATATTTCGAGAGCAAAAAAAAATTATCTTATATTGTCATTATTATTAATTATTATATTATTATCACCACTGTTGTCTCGTTGTTGTTAACTTGTACTACTTCTATCGTACATTGAATACAGTTTATGATAATCTTTACACAGGACGAACGTTATTATATCTCTCATGTATAATTTAATAACAAAAAAATATAAATATATTTCATTTTGACATTTTGTGCAAGAGTGACTACAATACAATATTTCAAGGGATATAGGGAATGATGATGATATAGGATGAAGATGTAGATCATGTGCTACAAAGTAACTCTTTTTTGTTTGACGATCATCAATAGACAGTCCAAAACTATTTATATTATTATTAGTTATTGTTTAAGTATATTATTCAAGTAATATATATTGCTTTATTGTATACCAATAATTATATTATTATTTTTGTGCTTATCATATAGCTTATGTGCTTAGTTCGAGTTTTTTTTGTAACAGCAGCAATCAATAGTCTTTTCGTTGTATTTTTTTTCAACAAAATACAATCACAGCAGCATTAAGAGGGAAAAAATGTTAGGCTTTTTATATCGTTAGAACTTCAAATGTGTTTTTCTCTTTTTGGAAAGGCTAGTAGAAATTACATGGGTATAATATGGGTTTTGTTTAAGAACGGCAATTATTTTATGAAACAAATATATAGTCACATACCCATTTATCGTTATGTTGATTTTATACAGCAAAAACATTATTTTATTTTGAAAGAGTTTCTCTCTGAAAATAAAAATATGTAGAAGACAATAGAGTGGATTGGAAAGGAGTGAGTTTACGGAACGTAAGTGTGTGATGATAGATGACAAAGGATATTGCTAGCAGGTTGTTTTGTAGAGCGATACAAGAAAAAGAGAAAGTACGTTACAAAGTTTTTGGTTTTGAGGAACAAAAGTGATGATGGGAATTGAGTTGCATGTCGTGTAGAAATGAAAAAAGGATGATGCTATTCAGAAACATATTATTATTATACATATATACAAAGGTGTACATATTTGTAATGCTTTTGGTTGTTGTAATATGTACAGTTCTTTATATATATTTTAAACTGGATTTCAAAGTAGGAGAGAGAAAAATGTATATGTTTATTTTCGTCACCATCGTCAGATTTTGCTATAAATATCGTAGATTTATTTAATTTCATTATGTTACTTTAACTCAAAAAAAAAAGAAGACGAATGTAATTATAAATTGTTATACATATTATTATTACAAGCAATTTGCTACGAATAACCTTTAGTGTTTACTAGTTTAGTGATGTTAGATGAACTTATAGGAATAAATTTCAGGAATTGAATAGTGTTTAATTAACTTATCAGCTTTATCAACGCTAAGCTTAGAAAAATCTTATTTGCATTGTCTTGATTATGATTGTTTGCGTGTGTGCATATGTAGTAGCGTGGATAGCCTATTCATATGTCAACTTTGACCTTTATTGCAGTGAAAGAGAATGAAGAAAAACATATATACGTATGCATAAACATTATATATTTGAATGTACTACACTACTACTGCTAGTGAGAATTATGATAAAAAACGGTGGCGTATATATAGCTTTTATTTTGTAGAAAATCTTTAATAAAAACAGAATACAAGCATAGTTTGTAATAATTATTATATTATAAATGTATTTACATATAATAAAAATATACGATACGACAAAATGTACGATAATGGATTTATTGATAATCTCTACTGTAAAAATATAATATTGCGTACATATACGGTAATCTTACTGGTTATTATTAATTATGTATCTTAAACTATATAGTATAATCGGGGTTGTGGACAATTTTTTAAGAATAAATTCGAGCAATTATATCTACACTCTACAGAATTTATGTTTTATTTTATGGATTCTTACAGAATCTTGTCATTAGATATCATGCGTTCTTTTGCATTGCATACCGACTTTAAATTTTCTGATGTATTTTGACGAATCACTAAGATACATATAGTTTTTATTCTATCAAAAGGACCTCTCATCAAATTTTATTCGCTGCAAATCGTGTTAATAACTTGCGAAGCAATTAGTCGCTCTACCGTGTACCTAACTACCGTCAGTGGTACTAGAAGTGAATATGACGACTATTTAGGAATTATTTTATATTGGCGGAAAGCGTACTTCGTGAGATGAGACTGATTGTTGAGCAGCAACATGAGGAGTATCTGTGTACGCATTGGAGGACCCATATAGTATTCCCATCATGATATTGGGATTCCATAAGTATATTTCCTTCGAAATTTTTTTAAAATCGCTTGGAGACAACTTTAAATGGCACAAAGCATAAAGGTCCTAACCATGAGGATAAATGGTGTTCAATGCCCCAGGTTTCGTTGACTTTCTCAACTTTACATTTGGGTTGGGATAGACAGGTATGATGGCAGTCACTGCGAAAGTGAAGTCCCACATAGGCCAGTGAAAGTATTCTTCCATCGTGTCATTTACTTCCCACAATAATGCCTGGAAGCAGCATTTCATCAGTAACTTCCAGCCAATACGAACGACGTGCTAGGCGTGCTTCCATATTGCAGGACATTATTTACCTGAAACGGAGATGCATTCGATGCTATCTAGTGAACGTGGTACAAAAATAATTTCAGTGTTTATGCTCTTTCTACCTAAATGCAGTAGCACTTACCTCCTCAAAACTCGCAAAGAGAAAGTTATATTTTATTTTTCTGTGACTAGATCTTCGCGCTAGTTCATTTTGGAGTAGTTATACACACAATGAGACAAGGCTCCGCATGGATCTACAATCAAAAAAATCTATTTTACCCAATGTGTCTCTTTCTCTTGTCGATCATACTTATGTTCATGGGTTCCATTATTTCCATTCGTGCGTTGAGCAAAATACTGCAAAAGATGAAATTTTTTATAGGGAATCTTTTAACAACAACTGCCATTATTCTCAATCTCGTTGCGGTGCTCGAAAGATGCTGCTTGAAAAAGAATCTCCCTAACGAGTATGGTTATCCAGTACATCTTGTTCAAACCTGTGAAGCACATCCAGATCATGTATTTATTAGTCCTCACGGTAGAAAGGGTCGCTCATTAATTGAGAAAGAAAATGTTGCTGTTAAAGCTGCTATTGTCGCCTTGAATTCCTCTTCAGCAACGGAGAAAGCAATAGCCATGTCAGTAAGTTTGCTAAATCTTTTTTGGACAAAACCGTAATTGGAGAATGTAACATTTTTTCACTTTCCCCCTCGTATTTCTACGGAATAGTTTAATTGTGAGGAAATATTATCAAACGTGGGATGGCTAAAGATATCCCAAATATGCATGCTGATATTTCTTGCTGTGACCACTGTCACATTATTGCTGTCATTTGCTGGAATTTTAAAGTTGCTCTGGATCAACTCAAAAGGTGTTAACTACTCAATTCTACCTCCATCCCTGGTCGAACCTTACGAGTTGTATGATGAGCTTATGAGAAGAAATCGCTCTGCGACCACTCTTTCTCGCGATGTCGCTGCTAAAACAAATACGATGAAACTTTCAAAGAAAATCACACTAGCAGACACTAGACCGACCGCAATAACAACAAAAACTGAAAATAGAAAAAATAATGACCAGAATCATAACGTGCGTGAAAACGCACTTGAAATTCGTGCTTATAGTGAAGTCTAATGTTGAATAAATATATCATAATGAAAATAATAATTTGAACACAAAATTTGCATTTTTGAACAATTATTTTATTAAGAAACTTATACATATCATCCTTTTCACAAGACAATATCATACGTTTTAATATTCTTTCTCGTTTCTCACCTTTTCTAATTATGCGCACAACTGCAGCGCTTGACAATGAACGCTTGTCGACTAAAATCTACAGATATATATATATTTTTTTTAATATTCATTATTTTCATAATCCCTACACAATATAATAATTCCTCTTGTTTTGAAACAATTTGTACACACTGCGCTATTTCGAATTTTTCTCTAAACCGTACAAGAATTCATCATATCTTTACAGACAAGAAAATATACAGTACACAAAAACAAATTAATGGATTCAATTTGCTCCTTAAATAGTACTTTACGATGTGACAATTTATGCATGCTACAATTACATAGAGGTACTGCATCTTAATGTACTGTGTACATACATCATCTTCATTCCCATCATTACATACCTACATTCAATTCATGAAGCTTCTTTTCCCATGCCGGAAACTTACAGAAATCGCATTTGTTTTTACACTCCAAGTTCCTATCTTGTTCCATCGTTTTATTTTCTTTATTGCCGAAAATGCGAACAGAAATTCAAACTTTTACTCAAACATTTTCTACCGATGGTGTTACTGCTTGCACGCAGTTGAAGCATCTGCAAAGTACGTGAAGCTACGTAACTCATAAGGAGTTGGTGAGGATGATGTATCGGCTGTCTGCTTACCGTGACATGGGCGACCACCACCAGCACAAGTGACAGATGATAAACCAACTGCCGTATCTGCGTCCGACTTTTGTAGCACAATCATGCGAATGTCCTTGTGCAAGTAAATCTTGTCTCCGTCAACCGAACTGGCAAATCGAAGATGAATCAGGTAGCGAAGCCATTTGCGAGCGTTTGGGTCCCTGTCTGACTTTCCCAGTGGCATAAAGAGGATCTTTTGACGAATAAAAGTTTGACTATTTGCTGGCATGCTTGAAAGATCATATTTGATCACAAACATTTTCACGACAGTTTTCATCGGGTTGTAGAGCGTTACTTGGAGGGTTCCGCGGCGTGGAACAGGATATACAGTTGGAGATAACGTCACATGAGCCTGATAAAGAAAAGAAAAAAAAATCATTTAAAATATCGTTTCGAATTGAAAAAACAATAATTTTCATCTGTTTGGCATTTGTTATGATCAGTTATGTCAACATCATCTTTGATCTGAGTCATGAATCACCACGAATGCAATGTGCATACACTGCATATTTTGCAGTAATCTAGACAGCTTAATTGGCAACCTAGCCCTCGAGTATTTTAAAAGAATTTTTTTCCAGCTGCGTAAGCATATAAATCACTCAATTTTCTTGTAGATTAAAATCTTTCAAAGACGAATGCCGCCTTAATTAATTACGAATCTAGTGAAGTGAAGTGAAGTAGACTATCATCGGTTATATCGATAGGAGCTTATCCTTGAATGCAATGCACGTAAGCAAATATTTTTCACAAAAATTGCTTCCAATATATATGCACACAACATGATTCTTCTGGTTCCTGCTGTTTTAGATTTCTTTACTGTAATAAAACATGACTTCCGGTCGATAAAAAACAAAGTGATACCAAAAAGTATTTAGCTTTACGGCACGAAATCCAAAATTGATATGTATGCATGTATGCGTATGCCTCTAAAAATTCTTTATGTGTACCACGTACGTACTTTTTCTCATACTGTGTACATTTTCGATAAATCAGAGTTGTGTTTTACATGTATTTACCTCACCTATTTATTATATAGGCAATCTCTCAAGGTAAATAAAACGTTTTCCTTGTTTCCCATCCATCCATAATTTTCTTAACTCAACAACAAGCTGCCAATCTGCATGTCACTTATATATAATAGTAGTACGCTTGATTTTACCATTTCTGCACAGCGGAAATCCACTAAATAAATAAAACATTCAAGAAGAAATAGAAAAAGAATGTTTTATTTTTAGTGTGGCTGGATTGGATGAGTGAACTGACTGCTGCTGCTGACTGACTATGTGCATTGCCTACCTACTCCACTTCTCTTTTTCATCAATCAATAAGCTCTTGAGAAAACAAACAGGCGAAATAGTACTCACTCACTGTTCCTCAAAGTTTGTACAAATATTTCCAACCAAAAATCGTTTCTCCGTAACTATAAGCTATGGTATACGCATAAAACCTCTTTGTAGGAAGGCTCTATATTATGCATGGTTTTTACTGAATAAAATTTTTTAATCTGTTAAAACAGCACCAAAATATTATTGTATGGACCATATCACTATCACTCACCCATCACGTGTAAGCAAAGAGTTCCTCATCGCCACATAAACCGCCATACATTAGTACTGCAACCTAACCAGATGCAAAATCTTAAGAATGCTTTCTTCTCAGCCAAAACTGTTCTTCTCGCACTTGGTCTCCTAATCCTATCTGCAATCATCCGGGTTTGTAATCTGGCGATTGTGTATTTACGCGTATGTTTTTGCTAGCATCAAGTTTGCCACTTTGCAACATTCCTTTATCCTCTTATCTTTACTGGTGACTATTTATAGTATTTTACGATTATTGCAACAGAGAAATATATACCTATTTATGTAGCCAAACGGTAAGACTCCATATCTAACTTTAGTACTATTTGTGCCGCTGATGATAATGATTTTGTTTATTGAACTTGATCAAATGTAAAATGTAAGTCAAGTGGCAATACATATATATACGGCTAATCAAATACTGTTACTTATAACAGCTTCTAAAACAAAATGGTACATTTGCAAATCACTTCATTCGGAACATACTACTACATATAATCCAAACCATGATAAACAGCTAGAGCTGCTGCAAAGTTATTTAGCGAAAAAGAGAAAATGTTTCCAAGATTTAGAATTGCCCATGTGCCAGAAACAATAACTTAGCATGTGTGCAATTCAAAATGCAATTTTTTTGAGCATCTCATTTTTCATTCCACATCAACTATTTTTCATTTCGGCTCTGTTAAAAAAGCAGTCATTATCATCAGTCGTGAGTGGTGGCAGTGATATTTTACTTTCGTATGTTCCTTTTTATCGTTCTCATTTTCTTTCATTTCACTCACCACCACCACTACACTTGGAATTTTATGACCTCTATTCCACTTTATTTGCTTATTATTGCATACCAACGCAAAATGTGGCTTATGTGGACACGCGAGCAGAGTCGTGTTAAGGAATTTCATCATTATATAACATTTTCACATATCCATTGTTATTATTATTAAAATTCAAGGCAAAATTTAGCCCATATTTCAATCTCTATTGAACTGCAAAGCAACATAAAATATTAAAAGCCCCGTGACAAGTATCAATAAAATTTTCAGCAAAGCATATAATAAGGTGAAAAAATATAACTTTGATTGCAATAACTCCTGCTCTTCATGATGATCATTAGCATACTGACTCTCTTATGTAAACAATTCCAAATATGTATGATGCTGATGCATTTCATTTATTTAACTAAGAATAGATGCACACACACCACACAATCATGCAAAAATCCACTTCTTGGATGGCCTAGAAAGCTGAAAGCTAAATACTTGAACAACTCTTTAAAATATAGATCACGCAGCAATAGGGCTATTTGCCAAATATCAGTTGTGGATTGGATAGAATTTTTTTGGTGAATACAGCTGCGCTCAACAAGAAAATGAATTTTGTTCTTTTTAGCCTGCCATCGGATGATGATGATGATGATTTTTCTGTACAAAGTACAAAATCCAACAAAAAAGTGAGACTTGATTTAAGTTATGTAACACCAACACAAGAACATATTATATCAACCGTCAACCATCATCAGTACTGATGACGAAAAAGAGTAATTAGCATAAAAAAATATAAACACAAAGACGTGTTATGCCATTGAAACCTTTAAACGATGATGATAGTTCACAGCTCAACCAATAAAAACAAATACAGGTCTAACCTGCCATTTTTTTGCACATTCGTATGTTACGTAAAACATGACATGGAATTATTTAAAAGCATAATATAAATACAGAGCTCTACTACTCAATTTATTATCTCATTTGAAGAGCTATCTGCTATCTGTCTGATGAAAAAAAATGTGCCATGTTCACAACGATGATGATGTAAACGTAAAAAAGTACATGTTTGGTTCATCTTCTTGTTCATCGAGTATTTTTGGCACACGGCTCAGTCAGTCAGCATTATTTTGAATTCGACAAGAGAAAGACCATACAACCTAATTCAACTTGACTTTGCAGACTGCCTGTAATCGTGTCGAAGATAAAGCTCCCTGAGGAACAAAAAAATATATACCATTCTTGGTAGGTATTATTGTATGCTCCATTATTCATAGCCAGTAGTGTGTGTACATCGTCTTGCCCTGGTCTGGTTCAATGATGTTTTTTATTGTGTTCATTTGTATGGAAACTTTTATGGGTTCTTCCAGTAGTTTAGCAGACAGAGGTACAAGAAGAGAATTGTACTTGCTAAAATGGCAACATCAACAAGAGAGAGACTAAAACTGGTAATACAACAGCATGAGTTTTGCAAATATCCGAGTTGCAAAAAACACTAAAGCAAACATAAAACCCAAATCTGGTACTAGTGATTCTTCTTTTATGCTGCTGTTGCTGCATAGTAATAATCAAAATATAAACTATGGACCGAGCAGGATTGTAGTTCAATATATACCAGTTCACACACACAAATATTGCATGGTTGAGCGGAGCAATAATAGTAGAAAAACTACACACAACCATTACACAAAGCATGTGTGAGACGCAAGACCACGTGAAAGCAAAAAAAATATCAAGGTGAGATGCGAATAGAGGTAATTAACATGAGCCAAGGTCTTCTTTTTTTCATACTTAACCATATCCAAGGAAGACTATAGACCATACTACAAGTTTCATCCTTTTTGCAGTCGAACAAGCAGAGTCAGCAAACTTAAATATACATGCATGTTTCATGTTTCCTACAATTATATGCACATTTAAATGGCATGGCTTAATCTCTTGTACTTTGGTTTTCATATATAGATTTTTTTTCGTTAAAAAAGACATATTTTTTTTTGTGCACGAGAAGGTTGAAGTATTAAAAATCTGTTTTGGTTGGCAGACTGAGAGACAAGTTGTTTTTAATACCTACTTGTTAAAAATACTATGCTTTTTTATTTGCATGCAATAATAATAAAAAAGTAGCTTATGATGGTTGGTGTAATTTGCCTACTATTACCAGTTTTGGTTTGGTGACGACGAGTGAAGAGATTTTAGTTTTTGCAATGCTCTGTACGAATCACTGCTGCGTGCAGCCTGGTACAACAACTTCCAACAAACCCAGTCCAAAATATAAATATAAACAGTGGAGAGAGATGTGTCCACCAATACATATGTTTCAAAGGAAATATTTACAGTGCATATATTTAAATAGCATGGATAAAGTAGCAATGCATACAACATGCCAGTTTCACATGATCAACAAAATTTCTCTGCGCAGTTTATACTTGTCGAACCAAGAGAAATATGCAAATGGAGCAAAGGGGTATATGATTTTTTTCAGTCAGAGAGGTTGAGATTTTAAAGTTGATATTTTTATGCATAAAAAAAGTACAGCATATTTTGAGATGATGAAAAAAGAAAAGAGCTTACAGAGTATGGCGATGAGACTCTGTCGTTATCACAGAACGTGTAGAAGAAGACGGTGACGGGGAGTTTGAAATTATGAGAGGATCCCACATCCACCTCGGCAGTAAATCCTTCCACTGTTGACACTGGCTCAATGCGTCCATTCAAAACTGACTCTTCAAATGATCCGAGAAGGGATTGACTAGGCTCGGACAATCTATAATGAGACAGTATGGTAGCGATTGATTAACGAATGAAAAGTACGCATTGACGACGTCAATGACTAATTATTATAAGCCAAGCAGAGCTTCAGTAGCAACGATCTTGGAATGATTAAGTTGCGACTAAGTGGACCATATAGTTCTTGATGCATTATATTTTACCTTTGCCCATGGAAATGAGGACAGCCCATTGCCCTTCCCCGACTGCATTTTGGTATCAAAGTGGAATCGAAATCGAACCTTCCAGCAGTTACAATAGCAGCACTGCTGTTTGTCAACCCGCATCTTCGAATAGGCGCAGGACTGGATGTGAGTGGGAGACCACTTTTATGAAACACTTGACTCGTTGCTCTGTTGAGGCTTGATTCAAACTGCAGCTTTTCACGAAGTGTAGGAATCTTGTTGACATTTGGTAGCTGATGATGTTGGTGATGATGAGGAGAGCCATACAGTAACAAAATCTCTTTGTTCATTTTCATCGCTGTCATTTTCTCAATAATGGCCCTTTCAGCAACATTTGAAGTAGTAGTTGTTGTAGTAGACGCAGTGGAGCTAGCAGCATTGCTGGTATTTGTTGCAATGACTGTACTATCATACGAGGTCACATCCGCATCCTCCTCAGTACTTTGAGTTACGTCAGGAATTGCAATTCGAAGATTCTAAAGAAAGAAAAAAAATATGGGACGGATCCAACGATATGATTTTATGAAAATAATTTACTTCATAATCTGCCATATTCGTGCTTTCTAGAAAGTTGCTTCTTCTTCGACAAATCAAAAAAACCTACTCATCATCATGTCATGCTATCATATCATTAAAGCGAGCATACACATTTCACATTTTTTATAGTACCTTTGGCCTACTACGATGAGATGATGATCCATTATTACCACCGCTTGCATGACTACGTCGACTTCGCCCACCTCTAAATCGTATTCGTACACCTGGCACATTCTCCTCTACTCCTCCTCCACCTCCTCCTTCATTCTCTCCAAGCATGCCACCATAAATCATTTGCTGAGATTTGTTATTTGCAGTTGAAGGATGATGGTGCTGGTTAGATTGACGATGCTGATGATTATTACGAGTTGTTGAGGATGAAAGACATGGCTTTGTTGTATGATGATGATTCGTATTAATACTATTTGAATTTGTAGACGAGGTTGTAGTAGCCGCTGTTGAAGTAACCACAGTTGTTGTTGTGTTAGGAGAAATGTGGCATGGAACTGGAAGCAGAGGAAAACTCTCTCTTCTTGACAATGAGTCCACCGTGACCTACATTTGGAAAACGCAAATATTTATTTTACATTCAAAAGCCTTAAAAAGCAACAATGTTCTACATTCTTCTACGTAGTGTGCAGTAGTGACACGCATTAAAAATTAAAATTACTTATGTAAATAATGAACTACTAAAATATATTTTTTGCACCAATGTATTGGTTTAATGATTTGGTGATATTCCATTAAATCACTTATCACTTTATGTACTCATTTATTCCCAACATGCGCAATCTTATCATCTCTTTATGATGAGCAAAACCATATTTTGGTCATTTAAACAGAATTCGACGTGTAGACAGTATAAGCAGAAAGGTTAAAAATAACAACCAAGCTCTTTATACTTTTTTAATATTATGCAATGTAGCCTACCATTTTTTGTCGCACAAGCCATAAAACATGCTGTAATTGCCAATGTACCTAACGCCCATATTTTTACAAGATACATATGCGCTGTTCGTTAAATGGTAATAAATGCAAATACATACGTTGTACATGAACGTAAGTATATGGTTGGCTGAATACTCATTACTTTTTTTATAATTTATATAAAGAGAAAAAAAAACATTCATAAACATTTTTGTAGCTTACTTTAAGCATCCATTTGGAAGTGCTCCTTGGACATTTGTTTGACCAACCACGATGATGCTTGTGATGATGAGCGTAGTAAATATTACTTTGACTATCCCAAAAGCTTTGACTCTCCAGAGTTACGGCAGGGAATTCATGTCTATCCCATCCCTCTCTTACAGCGTTACTCGCTGTTGCTACCCCATTGTCTGCCATATCGATTCGTACTTTCCATGCGGAAGTGAACTCCTTCTTTTTTGATAACCATGCTGCCAACTGGGAGAAGTGAAGAAAGGAGCGTACCGCATTATGTAAGTTTCTTGGGGTCATCATGATAGGAGGTGCTCCGCCAGAAGAAGCTCGTGGCATTCCAGTATTTGTAGCAGCTTCTCCTCCACCACCCATAATTCCAGCTTCATTTTCCTCCTGTGGAATCAGCGTGACTCTCCATTTTTCTATGAGCATTTCGTTTTTCTGAACAAAATTTTCCCCTACTTCAGACTGACCACTGATACTTGTATTGTTGTACTCATTTGTATTATTGCTATTGTTTGCTGCTGCTGCTGCGGCGGTCCGCTGCACTCGCATGTTTTGAAGGGGTTAGAACTACTTCCAGGGTGAGGTTGGAAGGGTCAGACATTAACATAAATTGTAAAGATGCGAGCTGGCGGCACTGTAATTACAGCAAGCAAAAAATACCCACATTACTCATCGTCATTACTGGAAAATAATTGAGCGCAAATGAAATATTACTCATAGCCACTTTTCTATTCATTTCATCAAATATTGAGAAAAACGTTCATTATTATCAATTCGCATTAAAAAGGTAGAGGAAAAAGCTGGCAATTATTTCATACTCTGGATGTATCAACGTGAAGTGCTATATAGCCTGTATAATATTCGCTGTTATCGTTTTCTCAACTTTCCTCGCTTATTGACCCTACCTTGCCTGCTTGTTCGCTTTTGCTGCTGTGTCGTCGCAAGTCGCAACACACTACCAACAACATATTTGGCAGAGCTGCATATTATACTGAAATCAAACCTATAACCCATATTTGCTAGTCGTTTAACAACGCTATAAGCAGAAAATTCATGGAAAATTCTTGTGATGCAATACAATCGATCCATTCAGTTCAGTCAGAGCAATGCCGGTCATAGACATTCCATCATTATTATCCATTCT
Source organism: Lepidocyrtoides sp. E14 (assembly GCA_027743805.1). Lineage (NCBI taxonomy): Eukaryota > Metazoa > Arthropoda > Collembola > Entomobryomorpha > Entomobryidae > Lepidocyrtoides > Lepidocyrtoides sp. E14. Next base: position 4,540 of record JAHZMZ010003545.1, on the reverse strand, counting down.
CTACCCAACTCGTTCTACACGTTAACTCATGTCAAGGCAAAAACATGAGAGAATATCAATTGAAACGTTTGCCGAGCGATTCGGCAATGCGACTTACATTTACAATGAGCCGGATTAAACCAGTAGTGAAAACAGATTAAAAAATCAAATTCATACTTACCAATGGATTCGTCTCATAATCACAGAAGTGCGACACGCTCTTGAAAAGACTTGTACAATGGTCCCCTTCCAAAAACCCTTTGGCTTGTTTATGATCAGGTAACCGTCCCTCTAAAATCTGGATTCCCAGACCCATAAGAAACTGTGCAGGAGTTTTTGGCTCCGGCGAAACAGACATGATAGCTGGGAATGGAAAGGGAGATCCAACCCTACCACTAATCATTCCACCTATCCCTCCTCCAACCATACTGACATTTCCACCTCCACCCGTTGCAGCCCTTATCATCATTTCCTCTTCCACCGTGCTCGGTGATAACGGGCTGCTTGCTGTTGATGATTCCGACGAAGAATCCGCCATAGAAGATAGCGCCGTTGTTGCCGACAATAACTGAGTTGCTGATGATACAGGTAGCGATGATGCGGATGCCGGGATGAGAGGCGAGGAAGTATAGTTTGTACGATCAAAATCCACCATCTTTTGCATCATCTTGACTGATTCTCTCTTTCAAAGTTAACTAACTAACCAACTTAATTAATATACTTTGTATACAGCGAATTATTTTTTTTATATTTACTAAAAAATAGAGTGCTGTGTTCTTCTTTCCCTCTCTCTCTTTTCTTAGTAAATAGATTAAAACAAAAATAACTTTTTTCCTTCCTGGCAGAAAATTTTTGATATATTTATAAATTTTTGTCGAATGATGAATATTGAACTAGTTGGCTCCAAAGCTTACATCAACTTAATAAATTGCCTTAGACCCTTTTTTAATGCAGGTTGGTTGGTTGGTTTAGTTGGTTAGTTTATCATCATCATATTACGGTTATCTAACAAAACTAACAATATCTTTTTTTTCAACAAGGTTTCTCAATTTGTGTTACACATTTGTAGGTACATACAATTTAGTTAGACGCATAATATGTAATGCAACACACATGTAACATGACGCGACAGTTCTTTTTTTCTGCTACTACTACTTCTACTACTTTGTGCACGTCACATTTACAAAGTCTTGCATAGAGTTATTATTATTATTATAAGTAACAGCAAACGTTAATAGGAGAAGTATGTTACAAAATGATGCAGTTTTTTTTCTAGGTAAATGTTCACAGCGATTTACATATAGCTTCCTTCTTTTTTCCCTGCTTTACTTACTTAATACACAACTTATTATGTATGTAGCTCAAACAAGAATAATAACAATTTCGTTTCCACAAGCTTGGCTTACTTTTTTTTTGCTTGGGTATAATATGATTTTCTACTCTCGCTTACATTTATTTTGCTGTAGTATACCTATATCGATCCCTTTTTTCTCTTCTGCTAGGTCCACCAGTACCAGCTTGAAAACCTGGAATTTACACTTTCGTTGTTGTTGCTGCTGCCTGCCAACTGCCTAACGACAACAAAGCTTGCAGTGTAGTACGTTCGCTTTCATAATAATACCTTTTCTCGTGACCTTAAATGCTGTCGGACACGACACAAAGGACGACTTTTCATTATATTGCCCCCAAGACTACGACATGCTAGTACCACTACTACTACTGCTGCTGTTGCTGCTGCTGCTGGCTGGACCTAGTAGTAACGTCTTCTTAACTAGCACTCTTCCCGTGTGATGCTACATAGGCATGACTGTTCATAAAAGGTACACTTTTTTATACCCAGGAGGAATAACCGAGTTTAATTGAAAAAAAATGTAATTTTCTTTTCCTGCTTTCTCCTTACATGGTGATGATGATGACTCATTCACTGACGCACACCTCAACTTGTTTCTCGTGGAAAACAAAGAAAGTTTAATGTTCCATGAAGGAAATTACGTACTTGTATTTTTCATGTTTGGAAAGAGGTGAGGGCAAGGAGGTACACGATTTGATATTATCATAATCAATAAATAAATAAAATCATAACAAAAATTTACAACAAGAATAATATGCGTGTAGTTGATGATGATAAATAAATATTCAGTTAAACTTAATAGCAAAACAATTAAATCACTAACAATGATAATAATTATTATTATCAAGCAAAAGTGAAAGAAATTGTGTATTAGTTCTTTCTTGAATGTTTGCTTGAAAAGCTTGCAAATATGAAATTATTATGATCATTAGCAATTATTAGCCAACATTAACTTATTGCCAGCTTATACAGCACATCATCATCATTATGAACAGGGCTGCTTTTGCAAAAATCTTGTACACAGGAATAACAACTTTCCTTTCCGAATGGATGCTCAACTAAAGAACAGATAACAATTGAACCCAAGGTCCTTTCTTCAGTTAAACAATGATAATGTTGACGTTGATCATGAAAAGTTTGACAATTTTCAGTAGTATTAAAGCAGTGGGGACCTACTGCTATTACTGAACAAGCATTCTTGTTAACTTTTTCAATATCGCAGCAATACTCACAACAGTTATCATCAGTCACTTCTTCTTCTTCTGCTGCTACTGACGATGATGACAAACCACAATCACTACTGCTTGTATCATTACCGCTGCTGATAATGAAACAACACTCACTATCTCTCACTGTCCATTTCACACCAAATTGTCCATCTTGTTGAAAACACTTGCCGTCTTCAACTGCTGCTGCTGCTGTGGATGATACTTCTGACAATGCTGATGATGATGATGATGCTGAACCCTTCAAATCAAATCCGTCTTCAGAATCATATTTTCGTGAATAGCGACGAAGGGGATATTCCATTTTGGTAAGAACCTTAACCTTCTCCCTCGTTGTCGTCTCCGCACTGTCTAATCGTTTTCTTTACACACACACACACACAGGAGAAGAAATAAAAAAAGAAAAATATCAGAATAGTTTTCTTATGAAATATGAAAAAAATCACTCTCTGAATTAGAGAGAGACCTCTAATAATTGCTCTCTTGATCTTGATACGTATGCTATGATACTGACGATGTTACTTGCCCCTACTGCTGTTACGAAAACCAAGACAAGTATAGCCACCCTTTTGTATACATGCAATCATAATGATTCTCTTTGAAATACTAATAAAATAATAATAGCAAGACTGAAAGAGAAACAAGATACATGCAAAATGCCAACTAACTTGAGAAGGATTATCTTCTATCACTAATGATGAAAAAAGCAATGTTCAACAAGAGAACAGATAGGATAGGAAAATATTCACTGATGATGACGATCGTCATCATAACATCATTATCCTACCTCACTCACTCACAACCACAACAACAATACTGAGCAAATTTACTGCAAAAAAAACAGCAGTAGCGAAAGAGATAACTATATTTTGAAAACGAAAGAGACTCGTCTACTACTCACTTTAGTAGTAATAATGGTTATGATAATAATGGGGGTTTGCTTTTGTGTGCTGTATTTTATTGTGTATATATGCAATATGCAATGCAGTGATGATACGGTATATTTGGTTACACTTTTTAAAATCTTTTCTTGCTTTGTGTGTGTGTGAGTGAGTAGTAGTAGTATATTTTTAGTTGTTCTTGTTGTTATTTTGTTACAATATTGTTTATTCGTGATGTGATGATGATGATCGTGGTGAATAATATGAGTACTGATAATGAAGATCGTGTGTACTACTTACATAAACCTGCACATAAATATGCATGCATGAGAATTCTCTACGCACACAGGCACAAGCACACTCCTCAACTATCATTCTCCTTCACTGCTACAAACTTAACTAAACGAGTTTACTGATTTTTCACAGCAGTCCATTTATGATTATCCTCTCGTCTTTCTAGTTCTAATTCTCTACACATGAATGCTTACATGTACAATGTATATTTTTTAATATGGCAAAATAAAAGACATTTTAAAAAAGCACGTACCTTGCAATGCTTTACAAACTTATTTTTTTTCAATATAATCAAATATTATTTTGTATTAAATATTCAACAAACTGTAGTTTGTAGAAAGTTAACACTAAAAAAACACCAATCTTGCAACAATAATATCCCTTGCTCTGTACTATACTAGCACAACTGCTGTTGCTGCTGCCTTTGTGCTCACTAACACAATCATCATCATCATGATCATCTTTCGTCCTCATATCATACGCATTTAGGTTTTTTTTATCACTGTGTTTTTTAGCTTTACTGATGCTGTTGCTGGCTGATTTCAGGTCTGGTCTTTCTACATTTTTTTTTCTCTCTCTCTTCTTGCCAGCTTTTTGCTTTGTGCCTTTCTGGCCTGCTCTGCTCCTTATGGATTTCACGTAGTAACTACATATGTTTTTCAACATGCATACATTTTCACACAAGTACTATTATGACTTGAAAAGAGTTGCTTCACTGCGTGCTAGTAGATGTGAAGTTAGACAGGATATGGATGCTATAATATTATTTCAGTACATACCATATGCGATGCCTGTCTAACCAACAAAGC